>CAUYLG010058656.1:0-55126 GCA_963573385.1 Cacajao melanocephalus
CTAGCCTGGGCAGTAGAACAAGAATCCTGTTCTCTCTCCCTCTTTTTCTTCCTCTTTCTTTCTCTCATACATTCTTTTTCTTTCTTTCTTTCACTCTCACTTTCTTTCCTCTCTTTTTCTTTCTTTCAAAAAAAAAATTGATTAGAAGAAAATTTATAACATTAAAAACTACCTTAGAAAAGAAAACATTTAAAATCAATGACCTAATCATTTTATGATTATACCATCAACTAAGCAGAGAGAAGGAAAAAATGATCATAATCACTTTATGATTATACACCAACTAAGCAGAATGCAGGAAATAATGAGAGATAACATCAATGAAATAGAAAACAGAAAATAATTAATATAACAAAAGAGTCAAAGGTTGGTTTTTCGAGATAATTAATTGCTGAACTTCACATCACGCTGATGAGCAAAACTGAGAAAACAGAGACTGCTAATATCAAAAATGTGAGAATGGACATTGCTACAAATCCTATATACATAAAAAATTAGGGGATGATTATGAGCAACTTCATATCAATAAATTTGACAAATTAGACAAAATTTACAAATTCAGTAACTTCTAAGTTAACTCAAAAAGATATGGATAATCTAAACAGTCATATATCGCTTAAAGATATTAAATGTGTATAAAAACCTGCCTACAAAATATACAAAACAATAAACAAACAAACAGCACAACTCCAGGCAGTCGATTTTACTCATGAGTTCTTCCAAATATTTAAGAAAAAGAAATAATACCAAATCTACACAAACATACTCAGAAAATAAAAGAGAATAAAATTTATCTCAACTCATTTTGTGAGGCTAGGATTATTTCTTTTTACAAATTTGTTGTTGTTGTTTGTTTGTTTGTTTTGAGGTGGAGTCTCACTCTATTTCCCAGGCTTGAGTGCAGGGGCATGAACTCGGCTCATTGCAACCTCAACCTCCCAAGTTCAAGAGATTGTCCTGTCTCAGATTCCTGAGTAGCTGGGATTACAGGCACCCACCACCACAGCTGGCTAATTTTTGTATTTTTAGTAGAAACAGGATTTCACCATGTTGGCCAGGTTGGTTTTGAACTCCCGATCTCAGGTGATCCACCCTCCTTGGCCTCCCAAAGTGCTGGGATTACAAACGTGAACCACTGGGCCCAACACTTTTTTTTTTTTTTTTTACTTTAATAGATTTGGGACAAAATAAGTTTTATTCCAAGAGTGCAAAGTTGGTTCAACATTTAAATATTAACTATGTAATTAATCATATTAACAAACTAAGAAAAAAAATTCATTTGATCACAATGGACATTAAAAAATAATTTGATAAAAGTCAGCATTAATTCATTATACATGAATAGAAGAAAATTATTTTGTCAGTCAGATAAAGGATATCTCCAAAAAAGTGCAATTATAGTTAGTGGTGAAAGACTGTATGATTTCTTTCTAAGATTTGGAATAAAGCAGGAATGTTTTATCTCATCACTTACATTCAATGTTGTATTGAGTTCCCAGCCAGCACTATATGGCAAGAAATATTAGGTTGGTGCACAAATAATTGCAGTTTTTTGTCATTAAAAGTAATTAAAAGTAATGACAAAAACCACACTTACTTTTGCATCAACCTAATATAAATAAAGGGCTAAAGATTGGAAAAAAGAAGTGAAACTAATTCACTACAAACTTAGTTTTCTATATGTAAAATTTTAAGGAATCTACAAAAAGCTACTAGAACTAATAATTTAATTTAGTAAAAGCAAAGGATACATGTCATTATACAAAAGTCAACTATTTTCTATAAATAGTAAAGAAAAATTAGAGATTGAAATAAAAAAACAATACTATGTACAGTGGCATAAAAATATGAAATACTCAAGGATAAGTTTAATAAAATGTGGGCAAGATCTGCATGCTAAAAACTGCTATATATATATATATATATTTGAGACTATATAGATATAAATATATCTATGTATAATACATATGTCTATCTCTATACATATAAATTATATAAATATATTTGTATTTATATAATTTATGTGTATAGATAGATATATTTATATGTGTATATATATAGATAGATAGATATATCTATCTATAAAATAGATATATCTATCTATTTATTTTATATATATATATTTGAGATAAAGTCTCACTCTGTATCCCAGGCTGTAGTGCAGTGGCATGATCTTGGCTCAATGCAACCTCCGCCCCCTGAGTTCAAGTGATTCTCCTGCCTCAGCCTCCCAACTAGCTGGGATTACAGATGAGTGACACCATGCCTGGCTAATTTTCATGCTTTTGGGAGAGATGGGGTTTTACCATCTTGACCAGGCTGGTCTTGAACTCCTGACCTTATTATCCACCTGCCTCGGCCTTATAAAGTGCTAGGATTAGAGGCGTCAGCCACCATGCCCAGCCAAAACTACAAAATATTTATGAGAAAAACTAAAGAGGACAAATAAATGGAGAGATGTATGGTACTCATAAATAATAAGATTCAATATTGTTAAGATGTCAGTTCTCTCTGATTGGGGTAATCCTGCAAAGGCAAAATGGACCTATGTCCCAATCAAAATTGGATTTGGCAATTGAGACTGTAGGTACCAAGAAGGTGTGAAAGATTACTACTCACAGAAGAGGGTTTTCTGGGAATAATAGGGCAGGCTCCCAAGCAACTCTGAGATAGCTTGAGAGAATGGGAGGGATGATTCGCTTAGGGTTTTATGATGGTTAGGGGTTGGTGCTGAGGTTTTTTTCCATGAGCTGGGGCTTGTGTGCATTGAACTTACTACTGATGCCAAAAAAGAGAGCACCTGGGCTTTCTCATCAGCTTACCCAGACATGGGGTAGAAAGGTATGGGAAAATAAAGGCTTCAAAGTTGTCAATAATCAAACATCATAAATAGAGATAGATTCATTCTGGATTCCCATTTTGATCAATAGACAACACTATCCATATTAAAACTCTTCCTTATCCCTAGTAATTGTCTTTATTCTGGTCTACTTTTTGCTATTAATATAGTTATGAAGGCTTTCTTTTGAGTCGTGTTTGGTGACATACTTTTCCATCTTTTCACTTTTGTTGCTATAACTGGATTTCATTCTAACATCTTTCTATTTGCTTTCTATTTGTTACGTATGTCCTATGTTTCTCCTTTTTCCATTTTTGATTATTTTTCTGATCCCATTTTATCTTTGCTATTGAGTATTAATTACACCCCTATTTAAATTTTTTCTGTCCTTGCTCTAGAATTTACAGTTTCCATCTTGAACTTAACACAATCTATCTTCACATATTATTTCACTTCTTGTAAGAACATTACAAAAGTATAATTCCATTTATTCTGACTCATCGTTTGTACTACTATAATGCATTGTTACCACTTTTACTTCACACAGTCAATTATCTTTTAAGTGATTAAAAATAAGAACATATTGTTTACATCTATTTATTTATTTTCATCATTTCTGACACTCTTCTTTAGTTTTTGTAGATTCAGGTTTCTGTTGGCTATCCACTCTTCTGTTTGAGGAAATCCCTTTAACAGTTCTTGCGGCCGGGTGCAGTGGCTCACACCTATAATCCCAGCACTTTGGGAGTCCGAGGTGGGTGGATCACGAGGTCAAGAGATCGAGACCATTCTGGTCAACATGGTGAAACCCCATCTCTACTAAAAATACAAAAATTAGCTGGGCATAGTGGCACGCGCCTGTAGTCCCAGTTACTCAGGAGGCTGAGGCAGGAGAATTGCTCGAACCCAGGAGGTGGAGGTTGCGGCGAGCCGAGATCAGGCCATTGCACTCTAGCCTTGGTAACAAGAGCGAAAATCCATCTCAAAAAAAAAAAAAAAACCAAAAAACTGTTCTTGCAGTGTTTTTCTTGTGGCAAAAACTCTCAGCTCTTGTTTGTCTGAAATTTTTTGTCTTCATTTTTAAGATACATTTTTACTGGGTATAAAATTCAGAGTGATGGTTAATACTGAGTGTCAACCTGATTGAATTGAAGGATACAAAGTATTGATCCTGTGTGTGTCTGTGAGTATGTTGTCAAAAGAGATTAACGTTCAGGTCAGTGGGCTAGGGAAGAAAGATCCACCCTTAATCTGGTGGGCACAATCTAATCAGGTACCAGTGAATATAAAACAGGCAGAAAAAATGTGAAAAGAAGAGACTAGCCTAGCCTCCCAGCCTACATCTTTCTTTTATGCTGGATGCTTCTTGCCCTCGAACATCGGACCCCAAGTTCTTCAGTTTTGGGATTCAGACTGGCTCTCCTTTCTCCTCAGCTTGCAGACAGCCTATTGTGGGGCCATATGATCGTGTAAGTTAATACTTACTAAAGTCCTATATATTATATATATACATTATATATATATATATATACACATAATATATATGTATATACACACACACAAATAGGATATAAATTCCTATATATATATGTATTTCCTCATAAGGAAGAGTATGATAGTATGATATATATGTATAACTTCCTCATACAGAAGAGTATGACAGCAAACAGAAATTGAATCTACAAAAACTAAAGATGAGTGTCAGAAATGATGAAAATAAGTAAGTAGATGTAAATAATAAAGTTCTTATTTATAAACACTTAATTGACTGTGTGACGTAAAAGTGGTAACAATGTATTACAATAGCACAAAGGATGGGTAAGAGTTCTGTCCCTCTAGAGAACCCTGACTAATACAGATTTTGGTACCAGGAGTGGTTCTAGAGGAACAGAATATTAAGGATGGAGTGCTTTCGTTGGTTCTGGAGTTTTTGGAGTTGGCTGCTTAATATGATTAGAGCCACAAATGCTAAGCACTCTACTTCTAATAAGAATAATCTGACTTGTGTAGAGCTGTCACTGGCTAATTAATCACAGTGTTCCTAGAAGTGAAATTGATAGGAAGCCTCTGCATTCATACTTAATTTATACAGGCAGAAAACTTCTAGGTTGAATGGACAAAAGACTAATTTGAATTATAAAAACAGAGAATCATGGCCCCTCAATCAATTTCCAGACTTGAACCAGTTTACAGACCCAGAACCCCTTGAATGAAGGGAGGCCATGTCTTTTGAGGAAGGACCTCCATTACATTACTGTCAATTTATGCAGTGAGTCTTTCTCCCATCCTTCCCTAAGGAGACCTCTGGCCTTTTACCAGAGTAACTGTGCACTGGGGAAAGGGGAATGATTAGACATTTCAGGGACTACTGGACACTGGCTCTGAGTTGATGTTGATTCCAGGGGACCCAAAATGTCATTATGGTCTTCCAGTTAAAGTAGGGGCTTATGGAGGTCAGGTAATTAATAGAGTTTTAGCTTAGGTCCAACTTACCGTGGGTCCAGTGGGTCCCTGGACTCATCCTGTGGTCATTTTCCCACTACCAGAATGCATAATTGTCATAGACATACTTAGCAGCTGGCAGAACCCCCACTTTGGCTTCCTGACTGATAGGGTGAGGGCTATTATGGTGAAAAAAGCCAAATGGAAGACATTAGAGCTGCCTCTACCTAGAAAAATAGTAAATCAAAAACAATATTGCATCCCTGAGGGATTGCAGAGATTAGTGCCACCATCAAGAACTTCAAAGACGCAGAGATGATGATTCCCACTGCATCTCTGTTCAACTCTCCCATTTGGCCTGTGCAGAAGACAGGTGGATCTTGGAGAATGACAGTGGATTATCATAAGCTTAACCAAGTGGTGGCTCCATTTGCAGCTGCTGTACCAGATGTGGTTTCATTGCTTGAGCAAATTAACACATCTCCTGGTACCTGGTATGCAGCCATTGACTTGGCAAATACATTTTTCTCCATCCCTGTTCATAAGGCCCACCAGAAGCAATTTGCCTTCAGCTGGCAAGGCCAGCAGTATACCTTTACTGTCCTGTCTCAGAGGTATATCAACTCTCTGGCTTTGTGTCATAATCTTATTCAGAGAGACCTTGATCACTTTTTGCTTTCACAAGATGTTATGCTAGTTTATTACATTGATGACATTATGCTGATTGGATCCAGTGAGCAAGAAGTAGCAAACACTCTGGACTTACTGGGGAGATATTGCATGCCAGAAGATGGGAAATAAATCTGACTAAAATTCAGGAACCTTCTACCTCAGTAAAAGGGGGTCCAGTAGTGTGGGGTACAGTGGGGTGGGGCCTGTCAAAATATTCCTTCTAAGGTGAAGGATAAGTTGCTGCATTTGGCCCCTCCTACAACCAAGAAAGAGGTACAATGCCTAGTGGGCCTATTTGGATTTTGGAGGCAACACATTCCTCATTTGAATATGTTACTCCAGCCCATTTATTGAGTGACCCAAAAGACTGCCAGTTTTGAGTGGGGTCCAGAACAGGAGAAGGCTCTGCAACAGGTCCAGGCTGCTGTGCAAGCTGCTCTGCCACTTGGACCCTATGACCCAGCAGGTCCAATGGTGCTTGAGGTGTCAGTGGCAGATAGGGATGCTGTTCAGAACCTTTGGCAGGTCCCATAGGTGAATCACAGCAGAGGCCCCTAGGATTTTGAAACAAGGCTCTTCCATCTTTTGCAAATAACTACTCTCCTTTTGAGAGACAGCTCTTGGCCTGTTACTGGGCTTTGGTGGAAACTGAATGTTTGACTATGGGCCATCAAGTGACCATGTGACCTACCTGCTTATCATGAACTGGGTGCTTTCTGACTCATCTAGCCATAAAGCGGGTGGTGCACAGCAGCATTCCATCATCAAATGGAATTGTATATGCATGACTGGGCTCGAGCTGGTCCTGAAGGCACAAGTAAGTTATATGAGGAAGTGGCTAAAATGCCCATGGTCTCCACTTCTGTTTTCTCTTCCCTACCCTGCACCAGTGGCCTCATGGGGGTTCCCTATGTTCAGTTGACAGAGGAAGAGAAGACTAGGATCTGGTTCACAGATTTTCTACACAATATGCAGGCACCACTTGAAAGTGGACAGCTGCAGCACTACAGCCCCATTCTAGGACATCCCTGAAGGACAGCAGTGAAGGGAAATCTTTGCAGTGGGCAGAACTTTGAGCAGTGCACCTGGTTGTGCACCTTGCATGGAAGGAGAAATGGCCAGACGTGCACTTATATGCTAATTCATGGGCTGTAGACACTTGGAAGAAGGATGATTGGAAAATTGGTGACAAAGAAATCTGGGGAAGAGGTATGTGGATGGACCTCTCTGAGTGATCAAAAACCGTGAAGATATTTGTATCTCATGTGAGTGCTCACCAACAGGTGACCTCAGCAGAGGAGGATTTTTAATAATCATGTGGATAGGACGACCCGTTCTGTGGACACCACTCAGCCTTTTCCCCAGCCACCCCTGTCATTGCCCAATGTACCTATGAATAAAGTGGCCATGGTGGCAGGGATGGAGGTTAACCATGGGCTCAGCAACATGGACTTCCACTTACCAAGGCTGTCCTGGCTATGGCTGCTGCTGAGTGCTCAATTTGCCAGCAGCAGAGACCAACACTGAGCCCTCGATATGGCATCATTCCCCAGGCAATCAGCCAACTACTTGGTGGCAGGTTGATTATATTAGACCTCTTCCATCATGGAAAGGGCAGAAGTTTATCCGCACTGGAATAGACCCTTACCCCAGATATGGGTTAGCCTATCCTGCACACAATGCTTCTTCCAAGACTACTGTCTGTGGACTCATGGAATGCCTTATCCACCATCATGGTATTCCACACAGCATTGTCTCTGACCAAGGCACTCACTTTACAGCTAAAGAAGTGTGGCAGTGGGCTTATGTGCATGGAATTCACTGGTCTTACCATGTTCCCCATCATCCTGAAGCAGATGGATTGATAGAACGGTGAAATGGCCTTTTGAAGTCACAATTACAATGCCAACTAGGTGACAATATTTTGCAGGGCTGGGGCAAAGTCCTCCAGAAGGCCATGTATGGTCTGAATCAGCATCCAATATAAGATACTGTTTCTCCCATAGCCAGAATTCACAGGTCCAGGAATCACGGGGTGAAAGTGAAAGTGGCACCACTTACCATCACCCCTAGTGATCCACTAGCCAAATGTTTGCTTCCTGTTCCTGTAACATTACATTCTGCTGGCCTAGAGATCTTACTTTCAGAGGGAGGAATGCTGCCACCAGGAGACACAACAACGATTCCATTCAACTGGAAGTTAAGATTGGCACCTGGACACTTTGGGCTCCTCCTATCTTTAAATTAACAGGCTAAGAAGAGAGTTACAGTGTTGGCCAGGGTAATTGATGAGGATTATCAAGATAAAGTTAGTCTACTACTCCACAAAGGAGGTAAGGAAGAGTATGCAAGGCTACAGGAGATCCATTAGGGTGTCTCGTAGTATTATCATGTCTTGCAATTAAGGTCAGTGGGAAACTACAACAGCCCAATCCAGGCAGGACTACAAATGATCCAGACTGCTTGGGAATGAAGGTTTGGGTCACTCCACCAGGAAAAAACCCCACAACTTGCTGAGGTACTTGCTGAAGGCAAAGGGAATACAGAATGGGCAGTAGAAAAAGGTAGTCATCAATACCAGCTATGACCACGTAACCAGATGCAGAAATGGGGACTGTAATTGTCATGAGTGTCTACTCCTTCTTTTGCTAAAAACATGTTTGTGCGTGTATACATGTGTACTAGGAAAATATCCTCATTTTATTTCCTTTATCATGTGATGTAAGATTTATTGACTTCATATCAGCATTTAAATATTGTTAACCTTATGTAATAGTATTTGACTTGGGGATTGGTGAGTTTCTGGTTGTACAAAGCATAGTTGTATTATGTTAGGCATCATTATGACCTTGTTATTGTCTTTATTTGAAGATTATATATGATCTCAGGAGGTGTGTATGGATTCAAGCTGACAAGGGGTGGACTTGTGATGGTTAATACTGAGTTTCAACTTGTTTGGATTGAAGGATATGAAGTGTTGATCCTGAGTGTGTCTATGAGGGTGTTGCCAAAAGAGATTAACATTAGAGTCAGTGGGCTGGGGAAGACAGATCCGCCCTTCATCTGGGGGGCACAATCTAGTCACCTGCCAGTGAATATAAAGCAGGCAGAAAAATGTGAAAATGAGACACTGGCCTAGCCTCTCAGCCTACATCTTTCTCCCATGCTGGATGCTTCCTGCCTCCCCAAACATTGAACTCCAAGCTCTTCAGTTTTCAGACTCAGACTGGCTCTCCTTGCTCCTCATCTTGCAGACAACTATTGTGGGAATTTGTGATCACGTAAGTTAATACTTAAGAGTGTGTGTGTGTGTGTGTGTGTGTGTGCATGTGTGTGTATGTGTGTATATATGTATATGTGTATGTATATCTCTTATTAGTTCTGTTCCTCTAGGAAAACCTAACTAATACATTCAGTTAACTCTCCCTCCCCTCCACCTACCTTGTACTTTAAATCACACCATTGTCTCCTAATTTATAGTTGCTGACAAGAGGTCTTTTGTAATTTTTACCTTTTTTCCTCTGTAAGATATCTACCCTGTTTCCATGCATGGCTACTGGGAAGATTTTGCCTCAATATGTAGTTTCGGCAGTTTGACTACGATGTGTCTAGGTGTGGCTTCTTTTGATATTTACATTTTGGAGAGATTTTCTGGGTTTGTTAGATCTGTGAATTTTTGTCTTTTGTTAATTTTGCAAAATTCTCAGATATCATCTCTTTAAATATTTATTTTGCTCCATTCTCTATCTGTTCTTTTTCTGGTAATTCAATTCCATATGTTTAGTTCTTTTAATATTACTATGCAGCTTTTGACAGCTCTTATTCTTTTTTAAAACTCTTTTGACTCTTTACATTTCAGTTTAAATAATACTTACTGATCAATTTTGTTTTTAATTTGACAAGTATTTAGTGAGCACCTATCATATACCAAGAACTACAAGTTCCAACCTCTGCATAAGGGTTACAACTTCACACAGAACAGATATAATATCATTTCTGTGGTAATTTTCAATTGAGAAATGGAAAGCAATACAATAAATTAAAAAATATGTTTACTGGTGAATGAAATAAAGGAAAGAAATAAAAGACTCCTTCTAACGCTAAGAAGGATTAATAAAAAACGAATAAAATAAAAATGCTCAACATGTCATTAAAATACTGAAGTGTTTGGACAAAATAAGTATATTCTTTTGTGCCATAAAAGCCATCCTAAGATCATATTCCTTTAAAAAAATTTCTTTTAGGTTCAGGAGTACTTGTGCAGGTTTCTTATATAAATAACTTGCATGTCACAGGGCTTTGATATACAGATTATTTCATCAGCCAGGTAGTAAGCATAATATCCAGTAGGTAGTTTTTCAGTCCTCTCCCTCTTCCCACCTTTAACCCTAAAGTAGGCCCCTTGTCTGTTGTTCCCTTCTGTGTGTCCATGTGTACTCAATGTTTAGCTCTCACTTGCAAGTGAGAATATGCGGTATTTGGTTTTCTATTCTTGCATTAGTTCACTTGGAATTATGGCCTCCAACTCCAACTATGTTGCTGCAAAGGACATAATCTCATTTTACTTTATGGCTGTGTAGTATTCCATGGTATGTATGTACTGTATTTTCTTTAATCCATCACTGATGGGCACCTAGGTTGATGTCATATCTTTGCTATTGTGAACAGTACTGTGATGAGCATATATGAACACGTGTATTTATGGTAGAACAATTTATATTCCTTTGGGTATGTACCCAATAATGGGATTGCTGATTTAAATGATACTTCTTTTTAAGATCTTTGAAAAATTACCACACTGCTTTTCACAACGGCTGAACTAATTTACATTCCCACCAGCAGTGTATAAGCATTCCCTTTTCTCTGGAACCTTTCCAGCATCTGGCTTTTTCCCCCCACTTTTTAATAATAGATATTGTGACTGGTGTCTTACACCATCTTACAATATCTCATGTGATTTTGATTTGCATTTCTCTAATGATTAGTGATGTTGAACATTTTTTCATATGCTTGTTGACCGCATGTATGTCTTATTTTGAAAACTGTCTGTTCATGTCCCTTGCTCGCTTTTTAATGGGGTTGTTTTTGCTGGTAAATTTGTTTAAGTTCATTACAGATTTTAGATGTTAGATCTTTATCAGAAGTATAGTTTGCAAATATGTTCTTCCACTTTGTAGGTTTTTTGTTCATTCTGTTGATAGTTTCTTTTGCTGTTCCAAAGCTCTTTAGTTTAATTTGGTCCCATTTGTAATTTTTTGTTTTTGTTGCAATTACTTTTGGAATCTTTGTCGTAAAAATGTTTGCTAAGGCTGATGTCCAGAATGGTATTTTCTAGGTTATCTAGCAGGGTATATATATATATATATATATATATATATATATATACACACACACACACACACTTAAATGTAAAACCTAAAACTACATATATATATATATATACACACTATATATATACAAACTATATATATACACTATATATATAGTGTATATATATATAGTGTGTGTGTGTATATATATATATATATATATATATATACAGGAGTATATACATATATATATAGGAGTAGTGAGAGTGGGCATCCTTGCCTTGTTCCAGTTCTCAAGAGGAATGCTTTCAGCTTTTGCCCATTCAGTATGATGTTGGCTGTGGGTTTATCATAGATGACTTTTACTATTTTGAAGTATATTATTCAATGCCTAGTTTGTTGAGTTTTTTAACTTGAAGAGATATTGAATTTTATTGAAAGCATTTTCTGCATCTATTAAGATAATCATGTGATTTTTGTTTTTAGTTCTGTTTACATAATGAATCGTATTTATTGATCACATACATTGAACCAACCTCGCATCCCAGGGATAAAGCCTACTTGATCATGGTGGCTTAGGTTTCGATCTGGTGCGGCATTCAGTTTGCTAGTATTTTGCTGGGGATTTTTGCATGTATGTTCATCAAGGGTATTGGCCAAATATTGTTTTTTGTTTTTGTGTCTCTGCCAGGTTTTGGTATCAGGATGATGCTGGTCATAGAGAATGAGTTAGGAAAGAATCCCTCCACCTTAATTTTTTGAAATACTTGCAGTAGGAATAATACCTCCTCTTGTTTATACACCTAGTAAAATTTGGGTATGAATTCATGTGGTCCTAGGTTTTTTTCTGGTTGGTTGGTCTTTTATTACTGATTCAATTTTGGAACTCATTATTGGTCTGTCCAGGGATTCAATTTCTTCCTGGTTCAATCTTGGAAGATTGTATGTTTCCAGGAATTTATCCATATCTTCTAGGTTTTCTAGTTTGTGTGCATAAAGGTGTTCATAGTAGTTTCTGAGCATTTTTTTGTATTTCTGTGGTAATGTTCCCTTTTTCATCTCTAATTGTATTTATTTGGATCTTGTCTCTTTTTTCTTTATTAGTCTAGCTAGTGGTTTGTGAATCTTATTTATTTTTTCAAATAATAAATCCCTGAAATCGTTGATCATTTGTATGATTTTTCATATCTCAATTTCTTTCAGTTCAGCTCTCATTTTGGTTACTTCTTGTCCTCTGCTAGCTTTGGAGTTGGTTTGCTTTTGTTTCTCTAGTTCCTCTAGGTGTGATATTAGGTTGTTAATTTCATACCTTTCTAACTTTTCAATGTGGGTGTTCAGTACTGTTAATTTCTTTCTTAATATTGCTTTAGCTGTGTCCCAGAGATTCTGGTATGTTGTACCTTTGTTCTAATTAGTTTCAAAGAATTTTGTGATTTCTGCCTTAATTTCATTGTTTACCCAAAAGTCATTCAGTAGAAGATCATTTAATTTCCCTGTAATTGTATGGTTTTGAGTGATTTTCTTAGAATTAATTTCTATTTTTATTGTCCCAAGTTCTAAGAGTATGTTTGGCATAATTTTTTTTTTTTTAGTTTGCTGAGGATTGTTTTATGATGATTATGTGGTCAATTTTAGAGCATGTGCCGTGTGCAGATGAGAAGAATGTATATTCTGTTGTTTTTAGCTGGAGAGTTCTATAGATGTCTCTTAGGCCTCTTAGGTCAAATGTAGAGTTCAGACCCCAAATATCATTGTTAGTTTTCTGCCTTGTACTAATCTATTTTCAAATTCACCAATTCTTTTCTTAGCTGTGTTCAGCCTACTGATAAGCCCATATAGGGAAATCTTCACTATGGGTATTTTGTGTGTATGTGTGCTTATTTATTTCAACCATTCCCATCTGACTCTTTTAAAAATAGTTTCTATGTCTTTACTGACCTCCCTGTCTGTTCATGCATGCTGTCCACATTTTCTATTAAATTTTAAAATTAATCATGGGATTTAAAAATCTCTGTCTGATACTCTCACCATCTGGGTCATCTCTGAGTCTTGTTCTGTCAATCTCTTGACAACGGGTTGTTTTTGCATGCCCTTAAAGTCTCATATTATATGAGTGAATGCTGGACATCCTTTGTGGAAGAATGATAGAAGCTGAGATAAATAGTATTTACACCTGGAAATGGACATGCATTTTCTTTTGTTTGCCTGTTATGTTGGGCATTGAGTTAGTTTAGGCAGACGTACGCTGGGTTTGGGTTTTTTTGTTGCTCTCATTATCTTCACTACAGCTTTAGCTCTGAATTTCTTCCGTGGTGGGCTGATGCTTCTTTGTGCTCAGAGTAGGGCAGGCCTGGGATAATGGATGTTTTCATTTTTGTTTTGTTTTGTTTTTCTCATTGTTCCTGCTCTATCCTCAGCTTTCTGTGCTCTTTGCATATTCATACCATGGTGGTCGGGGAGGGGGTGTCTCTTTCCATATTCTTTATTCTTCTTCAGTGATAAAATACTATTGTTTGTTATTGTGATGGGGGAAGAGGAAGTTTTTATTTTCCTAATATAATTTCAATTTTAGGCAGACTTGCATGCCTGGGTCTCAGAAATGGAGCCTCATCAGTGTTTCTTGCCTACCCTTTCTCCCAGTGCCTGTTGAACTCTGACCTGTATGTCACTGGGCCATGGATAGAAAACAGTTTCCTGTCTGTTCCCAGAAGTAGTACACTTCTCCTTAAACCAGTGCAGGATCCTGCTTTTCCCCAGGAGCAGAGGGCCTTTGTGTCTAGTCATCACCTAGAAGCAACAGAATTCTTGCCTTATCTCCAGTAGTTTCAGGCTTTTTCTTTCTGTGATAGAAGGATCCAGGTAGCTGGGTAGAGTTCATATCTCTTCCACAGGGGCAACTGAAAGCTCCCTCTGTACCTGTACCACTGATTATCCCCTGCATACCTACTCGTCCCTAGATTTTCTCATGAGGTCCCAGTGGAGGGCAATGAAAACAAGCTAGTAAATTAGGGCAAAATCCTCTTGTGTCTTGGACTCTCAGTTATTTCAAACTGATACTTCAGTCCACAATTGGCTTTTAAGAATCTATTAAACTTTCAGCTGATTTCTTCTGACTGGCTTATATGGTGGTCATCTCTTTCTTCTATGCTCTGCCAATGGCAAAAGAGTTTGCATGTCTTCTCTCTTATTGAAGGAGCTTGTAATTCTTTGGAATTTATTTGGTTGCTCCATAACCTCAGCTCTTCAGTGGGCTCATGAAAAGATTGTGGATTTTCTAGCTTTTTCTAATTGCTAGTGTGAGAGCCATTTCTCTTATGATGTTCTATGTCCTAAACGAGAGCAGAACTCTAGAACTTTAAACTTGAAATATAGAAAGAATACAATCAAGGAGACTGCATAAATTTTGTTAATGGCAAATCACCAGGGCAAGGATGTACTAGCTCCTTTACATGGAACCATGTGAGGTTCTATGTTTGTTTTCTGGTCTTGGATTTTCATGTGAGATCACTTCTTTGTCATGTGTACCCTATTTAACTTTCCTTAAACAAGCCTGTGTTCCTTGCAACTAAAAACCTTAAAATGTGTGTGAAACCCAGCATCTCAGAACCAGGGGCACACCGAACTCACATTATGTGATCGGCAGCACTCTAAAGATGCCCTCCCCCCGGATTCTTATCTCTTGGTTGTTCAAACAGTAATATAGGCACCACTGTACAGGAATTTTGAACACATAATTAAAGTCCCAAGTCAGTTAACTTTAATTAATTAATTTATTTATTTATTTATTAAGACAGAGTCTCTCTCTGTTGCCCAGGCTGGAGTGCAGAGGTGCGATCTTGGCTTACTGCAAAATATGTCTCCCGGGTTCAAGCGATTCTTGTGTCTCAGCCTCTCCAGTAGCTGGGATTACAGGCATGAGCCACCACTCCTGGCTAATTTTTGTATTTTTAATAGAGATGGGGTTTCACCAAGTTGCCAAGGCTGGTCTTGAACTCCAGACCTCAAGCGATATGCCCATCTCAGCCTCCCAAAGTCCTAGGATTACAAGTGTGAGCCACCACACCAAGTAGAAAGTGCTTTAAAATGTGGGGATTATCCAGGTGGGCCTGACTCAATTAGTTGACCCCTTTTAAAGCAGAAAGTTTTCTATGACTGGAAGCAGGACAAGTCAGAGAAATTTGAAGCATGAGAAGGATTTAGCCTGCTGCTGTTGGTTTTGATGCTGGAGGGGTTCCATACAAAGACCACAGAGTGGCTACAAGTAGCTGAGAGCAAACCCAGCTAACAGCCAATAAGGAAACGGCCATCTGTCTTACAACCACAGGGAACTGAATTTTGCCAAGAATAGGAATGAAACTGGAAGATGATCCCAATCTCCAGCCAGATGACACATTGGTTTTAGGCTTGTGATACCCTGAGCTTGAATACTGAAGTGTGGAGGTTAACAATACAGAAAACAGATTCTATCAGTAAATGAGAAGTAAAGCAACTGGCATTCATCTATGAACTAACCTTAGCTCAAGTGGAAAACAAAACTAATATTGCTAACTCTAACTCTGCTTTGGTTTAAAGGATGAAAATATGGTGAATAAATAATGATAAAAAACAATAGTAACAGCCACCATTTATGAAACATTTACTCTGTGCTAGGCACTGTCCCAGCAACATTACATGTGTTCTAATTCTCACAAAACTTTTTGAAGTTGATACTATTAATTGCCTTTTAACCTTTGGGTAATAGTAATGAAGAATGATCCTGAGATTAATCAGAAAAGAAATGGGAAACAAAGGCAGCATTTTGGCACAGGAATTTTAAATGCCTGTTTTAGTTTCATGATGTGCCTTTAATCTTGGAGTCTCAATAATCTTTAGCTGCTCTGGATAAAGGAGAAAACACACTCTTTAATTCATGAAACTTGGAGAATACTCTTCTTGATGCACTTCAGACACCTGGTTTCTAAGCCAGAACCCACTAAATTAGGCCTTCTTTATCACTTGTTTTAAAAGTAATTCACACTTTGTCTGAAGCATATCATGTAATAATATATATAATGTGGGTTAAAAACATTTACTGATCTTAAAAAGTTGGATTACCAGCGCATTTGGGTCACATAGCTGTAGAGCAGTCCTAGAGATAATGATGCCCTATTACTAGAGTCTAAGAACAGATGGCAATCAATCTCTCCAGCATTATCTGGTTTGCAGATATGGTTAAAATCAATAATAATAAAATACTGATAACCATTATTTTCACCAATTTTATTCATGTTCCACAAATGGTTTAATTTTCTTAATTAAATAAGCACAAAAATAAAAATCATGGAAAATGGGCTGAATCTCCCTAGTGATAGAGCACTCAAGCATTTTTACTTTTTCACTTAGACAAAAAACAAAAGCAAATAACAAACAAACAACAACAAAAAAAAACCCTGTCCACCCAGGAGATAATCCATTTTCCACACTCATTATCATTCAGATGAGTCTTTTGTAAGACAAAGATGTCAGCATAGCTTCTTTCAGTGTCTGAGAACGCCTTTCTTATTTGGATTGTACAAATAAAGAGGACCCTCTGGATCTAATTAAGAGATTTTTCACCTGCCATCATTCATTCATTCAGTTCACAAACATTTATGGAACACGTGCTATATTCAAGGCACAATGTTAAATACTGTATTACACTTAGAGTTATGCCACAATGGGTCAATCATAAAACCACACTCTTAATTAATCTTGCGATTTTTAATGATTTAATTCTTTCATTCAGCAAGGCCTTATTAACAATCAAGTGCCAGGCTAGGCACTGGGGCTGCCAAAATGAACTCACAATCTCTGCTTTCACGTGCTCATGATCTAATGTGGGGAGGCAGAGGCATAAACAAGTAATTACTATGCAATTGAGGTCCTACCGTAAAGGTCTGTGATGGTGTAATGGAGCCTGTGTGTGTGTGTGTGTGTGTGCGTGCGTGTGTTACTAGAGGGGAGTAGTAGAAGAGTCAGAGAAGGTCTCCCTGGGGAGATCACACTTGAAGGACAAGTAATAATTTCCCAGGGGAGGGAGGATAGAATTTCCTGGGGAATGTAGGAGTGAATATACCAGGAACAGGGAAGGGCCTTGGAAGACATTTGTGGAAAGGCACATTATATCTGGGGAATTGCAGTCACATATGGCTGGGAGATATGGGACTACCTGGAGATGAGATTGGAGAGATATGGAATGAGAGAATTATGTTTGAATATTATTTAGGTCAAGCCAGATGAATTTACCAATATTAGACTATTTTGACTTACAAAAACAGCAATTTAAAGAATAATTCAGGGTGATATAATAATGATATATAAGCATCAATAAATAATCACACAAACACAATCTATTATAATTGTAACTATTACTGTTATTATTATTTGCATTTCTCACTCCCCACCCTGGGTTCTCCCTAGATCCAAAGTTGCTCCCTGTGTCTGGGGGAGATTCTGAATTCACATGTAGTTAACTAATCTTGGCTGCCACAGTTGGTGAGAGTGGGACTGGGTAAATGAATTCATCAGGACTACACTGGAAAAACAGGTGGGATAATAATGACAATAAGACCCTATCTTTGTTTTGTTTCGCTTGAGATGGAGTCTCGCTCTGTTGTCTAGACTGGAGTGCAGTGGTGTGATCTCAGCTCACTGCGGCCTCCACCTCCCAGGTTCAAGCAATTCTCCTGCCTCAGCCTCCCAAGTAGCTGGGATTACAGGCATGTGCCACCATACCCCGCTAATTTTTGTATTTTTAGTAGAGACAAAAACCCTATCTTTGAACACCAAAGAGTGCCAGCCACTGTGCTAAGTCCTTCATAGGCATTGCCTCTAATCCTGACAGCAAAACCCAGGCAGAGATTTTCATATGGGCACTCCAAGGCTCTAAAGAGGCCAGGCAACCTGCTCAGTGGCACTTTGCTAGCGAGCAGCAGAGCTGGGACCATTCCTGTCTAATTTCACCAGGCACTCCCCTTCCAGGAGGCCTAGTGAGGGTGACTGTGGTAGAACTCGCGAGGACCTAGTCACCAGCTGAGTTTAAAAACTATTTTCTTGAAAAGGAAAGCTCTGAAAGTGAGTGAAGCCCCATGAATAACTTCAGAGTGTCAGAAATCTTTGTTTCTAAATTTCAATTTTTTGTCCTTAGAAAGGGAGAAAGAGGAGAGAATAGAAGATGGGGATGGGGCGTATAAGAGGCAGTTGGGTAAACTGGGGAGAAATGTGAACAACCGCTCTTTCCTCTACATCCCCACTGGCAGGGAATCAGCTGGCTCTGGAATTTAACTCTTTCTTTGCGGTGGCAAGAACAAAGCTCATTCTGCTTAGCGAAGTCCTTCTCACCAACAGCTACATAGCAGGGAGGAATACCGTGTGGCCATCATAGGACAAAAATATTTCACTTGATTTATTCCCCTAAAAGATGTGCATGGGAAAGAATGGGTGATCAAGAAAATACAACGTGATAACTGAAAACATGTTACTAAGGAAGTGTTCTTAACCTTTGAAGTTAGACAGCGTTTTCATCACTTCGGGATGGTGGTCCGGCTGAGACCCTGAAGCTCCCGGAGTTTTGTCATCACGAAGCCACCCGGCACACCGTAACACACAGTGGGAACAAAGCCTCCGGAGGCCCATGTGATCCATGAGCACAGCATCTCATCTATTACCCAAGTCGCCTGCTCTAGAAACCATCTTTTGGGTGTGTCTTTTCATTTGTTTCTTCTGTCTCCCATGCTGAGAGTGATGACAAGGGTCATTTCTAGTTAATGTTGTGGACACTGCACTCAGACTGACCTTTCTCACTGAGAAGCAGCCTTTCACAGTCTGAATTTTAAAACAGTTTTCAAAAAAAAAAAAAAAAGTGAGCGTATTTCTTTAAAGATAGCACTTTGAGTTCAGAGTTAGATGACTGCGGCTCTCAGTCTTTTTGTAAGAAATATAATTTTGTTAGGATCTGAAAGAAAAAATAACTCTAGGGTTATTTAGAAGGAACAAAAGAGAAGTAATTTTCAGCAAAGTGGAATATATCATTAATCTTTCCAGTGGAAAACATTATGGTAAATCAATAAATCACTTAGAAGGGTTTCTACTCCCTCCTAGCCATTCCATGGGTCAGTTGTGCCAACTTATAAAATGCTTCCTGAAAACAATGTTTTCTTGATAACTGGAATGGTTGTTACAATTTATAAAACGTGAACTTTCCTAAAGTGTATTTTTCAGTCATCTTTTTAGCATTTGAGCTACACTGTTGGTGGCTGCTCTGAGCACGGCATTTTTAGCACATCTCCGAAAACCATCAAGGAAGTAAAGCAGTTGACAAATGCCAAAGGACCAATGTGCTTAATGCATCTGGAGCTGCATCTCAATCTAATTTTTAAGTCATTGATGACAAAGTCTGGCCTTCTCTTAGTATCTGGGGCAATTTGGAGCTGTCTGTTTCCCAATCATCAGCTACTACATAGCCACTAAATAACAACAAAATTTTGTTATTGGCCTAAACAGGGTGTATCTTAAACAATAGTCTTATTTGTGATTCTTTGCATTTCCCCGCTCCCCTCTCATAATCAAGAGTTGAGTGTAGTAAAAGCTGATATTTGGCAATGCAGAGTCTTAGAGATGCCAGGTTGAATTCACTTTTATAGGTTGTCTAAAGACGCTTAGAAATAGCTTTTTGTTGAGTGTATGTTCCAGGTCAGCTTAGACAGTGCAGACTGTGCCACAGGAATGGAGGGAGGAGACAAGGCAGGTCGATTCTGTGGCAGGTTATTGAGATCATGCTGATTGGTGGAGCTCTCTGCTCTCTCTAATATCCAGCTCCATCTCAGGTCATCTTCCTTAATACTTGGGTGAACATCCTAGGACTTTGACATTTTCAGGTGCCTTTGTCAGAACAATTTATAGTTTTGAGTCTTGGCACACGGCATGTTTCAAAGACATCCAGGATCCGTTGATCTTAATCTTTATCTATACCCACAGAAGGATTATGCTAACTTGTCTATAGCGGGGCAAAGGGGTTAGCCACTCAGACAGATGCTTGTGTGCTGGCCCGGCCTGGCCTGGTTCCTCTGCACGAGCATGCCCCAGAGGCTGGGGAAAGATACAGCTGGCCAGAGGCTCCCGTCCCTCATCTCCGGTCCTCGCTAATGCAGGTGGCTCAGTGACTGCCGTCCTGCCCAAGGGAACACTGCCCATGATCCAGGTGCTCAGTCCAGAGAGAATGTTCCCTATTGAAATCATGTTGGGAAATGGCCCTTCAAAGCCAGTCGCCATGGGTCCTTCTGTTATTGGGAGAGACCATGTCAAATGTCTAACAAAAGTGTTTCAGCAGTCCCTCTCCTTTTTGTGATTTGTGTGGAAAAAGAAGGCTAAATCTGGTGTCTGTTCTTAGCCGAGAAAAGAGATATTCCAGTGCTGTCTCTTATTCTTACAGCATACTTGGAGAACATATAGCTGATTAAGAGATGTAATGTTTGAAAATTCAGTTAAAAGCACTGAGATAGGGCATTCTTTGATTTGAAAACCTTTTGACTAGAAAAATGTTTTGTGCTTTAAGAAAGAACTTGGTGTGGCAAAGTATGAGCAAAAAATAAATAGTGAAGAATTTCTAACAACAGTTTTGCCTGAAATGTGTGGGAACCTAAAAACAACGACAACAACTCAGAAACAATTCTTTCTCTTTAACCTGTGTCATTTCCAGTGTAAGGTCTGAATGACAAAACTTTATGCATTTGTTTAATCTAAAATTAAATACTTTGATATTTATTTTTATCTTTTCTTTTTGAAAATTACTTTTGAAAATAAAATATGACACAGTTACAGATTCAATTACATAAAAATATTTTCTGTAATATAAATATTTGCTTCAGCTTCATAAATCCAAGGCTGTATTCCAGCCTTTCATTGTGAGCTCATTTCTATATGAGATTCATTTAAAATTTTATTACTATGTAGATCACACAATGGAATAACAGTGTTAATAACTTGATACTGTAGCTGCAGGATTTGTAACCTACTCTTATAAAGCTAACAGCCCCAGGGCCAATGGCTGCTCATTTATTTCACCATATTTAAATCAATTGTAGAGGCAGTCAGACAATAAATTGTGTGTCCATCTCCAGTAATAAAATTGGCATCTCAAACAGTAGAGACTTGTGCAAAGATTTCACAGCTCCCCCTTTTGGGATGGATTCTTCTTTGTACTATCTCCTGCAGGGAATAAAAAAAGTGCTTAGATGTAAAATCACATTTTTTTTTCTTCTGTTCTCTTGTTAAAATCTCTGTCTTACCACTGTATGGTTGAGCCCAACGTTTTTAGCTTCTGTAAAGCTCTCACTTGCTGCTTGAGGGGAATTCTTTTGTCTGGGCAGTGGAACAAGATAACCGACTTAATCCTCCTAGTAACACGTGAGTCGCCATGTATCATTTTAATCTGCAAAACACTAGGGCTGAGTAGTGTCACATGCTGATTTTACTTTTCTATGAGAAAGTGACTCCCTGGCTCAATGATGGATTGCTTGTTCTCTTTAAACAACAGTCAAGATGGTGAATGCCCTGGGGTGATAGACAGAGTGTGCAATGGGAATGGGGGCAAATCTGATGGCCCGGTTCAAGTTCACCTGACAAAGCTGGAGCAGTCTGCAAGCAGCATTCGAGAAAGGATTATTCACACTTGCATTATATTTTTGAATGCATTTTTCTCCTTGTGCAGCTGCAAAGCTCCCTCACGCTGAAGGTTTATGCACCATAATAAAGAGATTTATTTTTTTTTTTCCTCTCACCCTCTCTTGCTTGCTTCTTATACTTTACACCAAGTTTCTACTGAACTGTTCAGGCAGAGGACGTCTGTATATCCAAACTGCACAGATCAAATATCATCTTCAAAATAATAGCACTGCTAAAAGACAGTGACAAAAGCCTGACATTTCTGATATCTGAAGAAACAAAGATTGTCTCCTTAAGTTGAATTCAACTCCTCACACTTTGCTTTTTAAATGTCGTTATTTCAAAACTCAACTCACTCCACAAGCAAAAGATTAAAATAAAAGTAAATTTCTTAGTTTAACTTAGAAAAATAATGTTTTCCTAAGAATTACTTGAAAACTTTTCAATATCCAGTTTGCTATGAGATAAATATTAAATAATGGAGGGAGAAAAATCAGAAAAGTTTAAACACAAGGAAGCAAAATAAGTTTCTTGATAAGTTAGGAAGGACTGTGAAAATGCTACTTTTTTCCTTCCAACTTTTCATCCTTCTGTCCATCCACTTAATCTGACCATATCCCACCTTTTTTCTGAACCGTTTTCTGAGGACTGGAGAGCTCAGACATTCTTTTTTTATTGCCTCTCATCGCATGTAGCCAGAGTTAGTAAGCTAATCAGCACTTATTGATCATCTAAGATGCAAATAATTCCTACCAGCATTTCGTATTACTATGTAGAACTATAATAAGCCATGGCTAGGGAGTACAAAGAGACACAAGGCCCAGTTCATTCAGGCTGGTGAGATAAAGCCATCTTGAAGGTGCCCTTGGTGATCCCTACCTACAGTATTCATGCCCTTTTTGGCCCCTCTCACATTATATGAAAGTTTGTCTGTGTGACCAGTGACCAATAAAATACAAATGTGATGATATGTTACTTCTGAGGAAAGGCTAGCTTATAAAAGACATTGTGGCTTCTGCCTCCCTCTCCCTTCAATTTTTCTTGCTGCCATGTTGTCCTATGGACAGGCCCACATAGTGAGGAACAGAAGCCCCTGACCCACAGCCAGCAAGGAAGAGGTTTCTTTGCCAACAGCTATATGAGAGAGCTTGGGAGCAGATTCCCCAGTCCTGGGGAAGCTTTCAGAGGACTGGAGCTGCAGCTGACATCCTGTTAGCTTAAGAGAGACTGAGTCAGAACTACCCAGATAAGCCACCCCTTCCCACCCTTTCTGATCTATAGAAACTGTAAGAATTAATAAATGTTGTTTTAAGCCTCTATGTTTTGGGGTTAATTTGTCATCATGGAGCAATAGATAAATAATACACAAGATAATTATAATTTAACTACAGTAGATAATGTGATACAATTGTATATTAGCTTCCATAATAGCAGTGCAATGATACTTCCAGTTATTTTAAGATATCAAAGGAGGGATACCTTACCTGGGTTGTGGTGGGGAGGGAAAGAGAATAAAGGATGTCAGGGAAGATTTCTTGAAGGAGGTGTTGATAAGATGAGTCTTCGAGAATGAGAAGACGTGGGATGTGATTGTTCTGGTAGGCATAAAAACAGCATGAAAACAGTTACTAAGTGACGAAGCATTGAAGCATCGTCTTGTGGTGTGGGGGGTGGCAGGATGAACTATAATCTGAAACCATAAGTAGTTTGGTGTTTCCAGAGTGTAAATTGCAAAATTAAGAGTAATTGATGGGCTAAGGAAGAAAGCTGTATATGCTCATCTTATAATGTGAACTTTTATTAGAAAAGAGAATTATTTGGATTTTTTATTAAATATTATTTTTTGAAATAAGTAATGCAAGCTTATTGCAGAAAATTTGGAAAACAAATGATAAAGAAGGAAATGAAATCCACTGTAATAAATTTACTAGGGAAAAACACTATCAGTATTTCAATATATTATATATTATTTTGTTCTGTTTTGGTGAACCTCCAATAACCTGGTGAACTTGAAAGTTTAGTCTTCTCTCGTCAAGTCTCCAGATGAGAATATAGTTTGGCCAACACCTTGATTGCAGCCTTTGGGACTCTGAGCTGAGGACCAGCTAAGCCATGTCCAGATTCCTGGCCCACAGAAACTGTCAGATAATAAAATGTGTGTTGGTTGAAGCTGCTAAGTTTGAGATATGGAGCAATAGAAAACGAATACACCTTTCCATTCAGGCTTTCAGCTCCAGCACTCAACTATATCTGTTCATATCAAGGTCACCAGTGAACTCCACATTGCTAAATTCAACAATTTAATTTACAGTTTTCATCTGACTTACTTGTCAGTGACATCTGACATCGTTAATCATTCCCTCCTTGATTCATATTCTTTGCTTGACTCAGACAATTACCTCTTCTTCATACTCTTTTTCTTTCTCTAAAACTCCCACTAGATGATGTTGGACCTTCTTTTCTCCTCATCTCTTAATCTCTCGTTTGTATTTTCTGTCCCTTTATCTTTCTGCTGCATTTTAGCTAATTCCTTAATCTTGTCTTCCATTTTAACAATTCTTTCTTGAACCATGTCTAATTTGCTGTTTAACCTTTTTAGTAAGTTATACAGTCAATAACTGTTGTTTTCATTTTCTAGAAAATCAATTTGTCTTTTTAAAAACTAATCTGGCCTTTAAAATGTTTATAAAGAGCTTTAAATATTTTAAAAGATACTGGATATTTATTATTTTTATGCAATATATAAATATATAACAACATTAAATAAAAGTTAGTGTGTAACAACAGTAAGGGGAATGATAATCTACAATTTCTGGACAATGATTTTCTCTTGGGTAGAGAAGGAAGTAGAGATCAGGAATAGAAGCTTCAAAAACAGTATTACATTTAATTTCTTCAACCAGATGTCGGGTACATGGGTGTTGAAATAAACAAAAATGTAAAGATATTTTTACAATGCAATTTCCTGCAAATTCCTCTCAATAGTACTATTTCTGCTTTTTATAATTCAGAGATATGCATTGCTACAAAATATTTCTCTAAAATTCCTAGCTACGCCAATGTCGTCTCACTTAGCAGATATACTAGCTTTTTGACTTAACAAAGAAAAATGGGCTCTGACATGTGCTTTCCATCAATTTACTTCTCTATCACATCCAATTTCCAGTTTCTTCACCCGTTGTTGCTACTTCCTTTTCTTTTGTGTTGGTAGAGATATCCATATTTCTTTCTAAATATAACTATCCTGACCTTTATTCCTGATTTTATCTTCTACAAACAGGGATTGGCAAACTTTTTCTGTAAAGGTTCATATAGTAAATATTTTTAACTTTGCAAACTCCAGTCTATGTCACAATGTTACTCAATTCTGCTATTGTAACACAAAAGCAGCTATTGATAATACATAACTGAATAAGTGACTATGTGCCAATAAAATTTTATTTACAAAAACAGATGACAGCAGCTTTGACCTCATGGATCATAGTTTGTTGACCCCCTTCTACAACATCTCAAAGGTCAAAGGTCACTCTGTCAATTAATAGCCTCTTTTTGCTGTCAGCAATCTTTTTTCATTGTTCTCAGTCTTTTACCCAAAAAGTATTCTTTTTCTTTTTTTTCTGCAGGATTTTGCACTGCTGAATGCTCCTCCTTGTATTCTTTCCTGATTAGTTGTTTTATACCAATCTTGGTTTTCATCCTATTTGTCTATTGATTCTTCAGACTTTTCTTGGTATTCCTTCCATTCTATGACCTTACATTTAAGAAATATTGTGTGTGTGTAGAGATTAAAAAATATATAGAAAAGTAGAAAAACAATAAATTGCTATGTACCCATCTCCCTTCAACATTAACCCCAAAGAGTCAAGCTGCTTTCACTTCGTTCTCCAATTTTTTTTTTTTGGTTGAACGTTTTTAAGATATCACTTCATTTTATCTAACACTCAGTCCATATTCAAAATCCTCAATTGTCTCAAAAATGTCATTTTATCACTGATCTGTTATCCAAGTTTTAGTGATCAGATTGATTGAAGTGTGAGTAGCATCAGCCTGATTCTTCCATTATAAAGTTCCCCACCTAATTTTTCCCCTAATAGTTTTAGCAGCCATCAATGCTTTCTGCCCAGATTCATTATTTCATTATTGGATGCAAAAATTGTGATTTTCTAGTTTTAGTCTTTCTATGTTTATTAGCTGGACTTCTCCTATGATGTTGAATAGAATTGGGATAGTAGGTAAATTTGTCTTGTTCCTTTTCTCAAAAGTTTTAATTGTTTCACTATTAACTATGGTATTGTTTTAAGTTTAAAAGAAAAAATCTTTGTCACATTTAGAAAGCTTTTCTTTATTCCTAGTTTTCAAAGAGCTTGTATTTTTTTCTTTTACCAGGAGCCTATTTTGAATTTTATGAAATAATTTTCTGCATCTTATGAGATTACATAATTTTCTCTCTTTATTTTATTAATAGGATAGATTACTTTGTTTTTCATTTTCTTAATAAACATGTATTAGCTTTGGTTTTCCAAGAAGCAGATACCAGGAAAAGATTAGACATAAAAGATTTTTATTGGGAGAAATGACTGTAAAGAATCAGTTGGCAGGAACAACAGTAGGGAGTGGACCATGCTGCGGGCCTGACACCTGTGAAAGGAGAGAGCAAAGAAAAGAGTTTGTTTGTTTTTGTTTTTTGAGATGGAGTCTTGCTCTGTCACCCAGGCTGGAGTGTAGTGGTGCAATTTCAGCTCACTGCAACCTCTGCCTCCCAGAAAATTGGCCACACTCAGCTAATTTTTTCTTGTTGCTGTATTTTTAGTAGAGATGGGGTTTCACTATGTTGGCCAGGCTGGTCTTGAACTCTTGGCCTCAGGTGATCCACCCACTTCAGCCTCCCAAAGTGCTGGGAGTACAGGCCTGAGCCACTGCACCTGGCCTTAAGAAAGCCATTGGTTGGGCCAATGTCAAGACTTTATTCCACAGTCACAGTCTGCGGTTAGACATATTCTGAGACTAGTGTCCTTGTCATGCTTAGTCACCGGCTGATAGCACACTGAGGACAATATGGCTTCAGCATAAACACAGAGATGGATTCAGGGGAGTGGAAACTGGGAGTGTCAATCATCTGTGTTCCCCACAGCAGGAGATTAGAATGAGTCTTTCTTGCCTCAGTTGCAACTGTGAAGAGACATGTGCAGCAACCTTGAATTGAGAAGAGTATAAACTATCAAGTGTTCAGAACTGATACATGAAGATCATGTGTGTAAGTTTGAGTCTCACCACCAGGTAAACCAGCCAGACTTCCTGAGCTAATAGTTAAGGCTGAGGGAAATTTAGAATGAACAGTGGTGAAGGGGGAGAGTGAGCACAAGCTGCAGCCCCCAAGAGTAATTGCAGAAAAGAATTGGTTTATCTCACTTGTCCCTTTTGTTTCTTTTAGTAAGATCATGGAGGAGCTGCTTCCCAAACCTGTGTGAAGAGGTAGATCTGTGTAAGGTAAGGGATGGACTGTGGTAGCCAGGAAAATGTATCATTGTTTTTTGTAAGAATATTCTTTTTTAAAAAACAGCTTTATTGAGATATAGCTTACATACCATAAAATTCACCCTTTGAGTGTCTAGTCCAATGGTTTTGGTATATTCATAAAGTTTGCAACTTCAATGTTATTCTTTTCTTTTTTTACTTTTTATTTTAAAAAAAGTAAAAATTTTTTAAAATATAAAATTATTTTTTGTTATATTTTAAAAATATAATTTATTAATATATATTTTTAAAATATAATTTAAGATTATATTTTAAAAATATAATTAAATAAATTATATTATATAAAAATATTTTTAAAATAAATTATATTTTAAAAATAAAATTTTTTACTTTTATTTTTTAACTTTTATTTTTTAAAATAAAAGTAAAAAATTATATTGTTTATTTAAAAATAAAAGTTAGAAAAGAATAACATTGGGGTACATTGTTCAGGGGTACATGTGTAGGTTTGTGTCATGGGGGTTTGTTGCTCAGATTACTTCATCACCCAGTTATTAAGCCTAGTACCCATTAGTTATTTTTCCTGATCTTCTACCTCCTCCCACTCTCCTCCCTCTGATAAGCCCCAGTGTGTGTTGTTCCCCTCTATGTGTCCACCTGCTCTCATCACTTAGCACCCACCTATAGGTGAGAACAAGTGGTATTTAGTTTTCTGTTTTTGCATTAATTTGCTAAAAATAATGGACTCCAGCTCTATCCATGTCCTGGCAAAGGACATGATCTCATCCTTTATTATGGTTACACAGTGATATGGTTTGGCTTTGTGTCCCCACCTTAATCTCATCTTGAATTGTAATCCCATAATTCCCATGTATCATGGGAGGGACCTGGTGGGAGGTAATTGAATCATGTGGACAGGTTCCTCCATGCTGTTCTCATGATAGTGAGTGAGTTCTCATGAGATCTGATGGTTTTATAAGCATCTGGCATTTCCTCTGCTGGCACTCATTCTCTGTCCTGTTGCCCTATGAAGAGGTGCCTTCTGCCATGATTGTAAGTTTCCTGAGGTCTCCCCAGCCATGTGGAACTGTGAGTCAATTAAACCTCTTTTCTTTTTAAATTGCCAAGTCTCGTGTATTTCTTCATACCTGTGTGAGAATGGACTAATACACATAGTGCTCCATGGTGTGTATGTACCACATTTTCTTTATCCAGTCTACCTAAATGACCGTCAATGACAGACTGGATAAAGAAAATTGTACCATTCTTCCATCTTACTTTTTACAGATTTAAATATACTAGAAGAAAATATGGGAGAATTAAAAAGAAAAAAACTCAGAGTATAAGGAAGATCTAAGTATTATACATAACAAAAAGCCACATAAAATAAAAGATTGATGAAGTCAACTATCTAAAAAATGCTACACAGATAAACATTTTATGCAAAGTCAAATGTCAAAAGACAGAAAAACAAATTGAATTCATATCACAAAGACTCACATTTTTTTAAATACTTAAAGACCTCCTAAATCAATAGGAAGAGCCCCAATGTTATCAGTCTTGATAGATAGTGACAAAAAGCTCCAAAATCTCAGTGGTGTAAACAACACATGCCTTTCTCAGCAGTGCTTTGCATCCCTCTTTGGTGAGTTGGGGCTGTTTTTCACGTTGCTTTCCTTGCAGGACTTATGCCCAGAAGCAACTGTCTCCTGACACATTCTTAGTAACTGTGGCAGAGGAAAAGAGGCTCTGCAAGATCTCGTGATGCCAATTAAATGCAGGCGTTAAAGTGACACCCATCAATTCCTCTCAAAAATCATTGGCCAGAACCTGTGCCATGACCCTGCCTAAGCCCCAAAGGACCAGACTGTGCCATATTCTGTGTGCCTGGAAGGAGAGAACCAGATATTTGAGAGCATCACTAAGGTCTGTCACGTTACCAATGCATGCAGTCTATGAATTGCATGATTTCTCTCTTGGAGGTCTAGTCAAAGAAAGACGACGGCAGATTTCATTACATTCCACATGCTGGTTATTAAAGAAGTAAAAAATTCCTCTCTTTCCAAAATTGGTAGTGACGTCATTCTGATCAACAGAATGAATCTGGGGATCTGTGAGGTAGATGAGCCCTTTTCCATTACCAGTTACCCAACCTAAAAGAGAAATGAACACATCTGAGTATTAAATTCCCTGGAAATGTCCATCAAGTGTTTACAAAAATGCACACACACACACACACACACACTCTCTCTCTCTCTCTCTCTCTCTCTCTCTTAAAGAGATACTTCAAAAACTTGGTCACCCTGTGGTTTATCGTTAGTGAATTCCTGGTAAGGAATTTGGGTTGCATATTCCAGTTATTGTTTTCAGAATAATTAAACATTGGGTAATTATATTTGTCAAATATGACATCCCCAGATCACCAATTTTCAAGGTATTAGAAAACAATAAAATACATTTAGAATAATTATCAATATCACAATGTTGAATACTTCTTTTATGATTCAGAAATTTCTTTAGTGCCTTATTCATTAATTCATATACTCATCTGTTCATTCAACAAATATTTATTGAGTGCAGACACTCTACAAAACACTGTTTTAGGCACTGGTGGTACTGACTGAACAAGCTAGTCAAAAATCTTTGTACTCATTGAGCTAACATTCTTGGGAAGGGAAACAGATAAAAAGTAAAATATATAACAGAGTGATAAATGCTCTGAGACTGGAATAGGGAAGGTCTTGGGATGGCCATGGAACTATTACTATAAATAATTATAATAAATCTTACTTATAATTTATATGAAGTATAAGGCAATTGCTAATAAAAATTCTGATGAATAAAATACCAGACAAACTAAAACAAAATTAAAATATTAAGGTAGAATTGAAGTCGGATTTAAGTACATAGCTTAAGGATAAAGATTTCTGTTCTATAATGATCCTCATTATGAGACCCAACATCACACTCTTAATAAGGGTAAGGGGCTGGAGAAAAGGAAAAGTGGAAAAAAGATTTTGACAAGTGAAAAAATGCAATGATAAGAAATCTACATCACTCAAATCTAATTGAGTGAAATAAAAAAGCTGTTATAGGTATGCTGTGGAATGAAGCCCAACAGAACGTAAGCCAGACCCTTTCACTGATTATGTGATATTGAAGATATTTGTAGAAGTTTTGGGCATTTATTTCCTTCAGGAATCATTTTTTATATATAGTAAGATCAATGAAGTTAATTTCAAATAGCAGCCTATACAATGGAACAATCTATTAAATAAAGATTAGGGAAGCTAGTTACAAAACTTCACATTTACAAATAAGTAATATTAAAAATAAAAATAATTCCCAGTTTCACATACCTTGTAAATCGACCACAACATCTCTATGATTAGAAAACTCGTAACAAAAATGGCCATAGGCCAATCCATATTCTGTGGCTTTGTATTCTGTTTTCACCACTTTTGTGTTATTTGACAATTTTACAAATTCTCCCAGTATGTAAGGCTCTACACTGATACATCCCTTTATTGTCTTGTTCTCTAAAATCTGAAAAAATAGCAATAGGACACATTACAGCATAATGGTAAAGGCCACTATCTTTGGACTTGAGTAAATCTTGGTTTGAACCTTGGCTCTGCCACTTTGCTTCTCTGAGCTTCAATTTCAGCAAGGGTAAAGTGGGTATAATTATAACTACCTTTTAGGCTTGTTAAAGGGATTATACAAGGAAATGCATGTAAAGTGCTTAACATGGCATGTGGCATGTCATAGAACTTATATTTATTATTATTCACAAATTAAATTGCTCACTTAAGATTTAGGCCATGAGGTGACCTATCCTGGAGGCTAGGTTACCAGGACATGAAGTTGATCATGCTCTGGGACTCTAGTTTGAAATATCAGCTTAAGTGTTTCTGTGCTATTTTGAGTTAAGGTTTACAAACTGCCTGGCACAGTGAGTGACATAAAGAAGGTATGAAATGGATAACTATTATTGTGATTAGGAAAAGATGGGTCTAAAAATATCTCTGGCCAATGAAAAAATTATTGCAAGTATGAATGCACTAAGGATCTAATATATTCAGGGTGGCAAGGCATTCTTGATCCAAAGAAGAGAAAACTCAATGAGAATATTTGCCTTTATCTATTGAACCGGATGTTCAGTGAAGAGAAACTGGTCTGCATGGTCCCAGAGGTAGAGCTGTAATCCATGGAAGTTAGAGAAAGATAGATTAGGGCCAAGTCTACGAACTTTCTAACCATTAGGATTATTTGAAAGTGAAAGTGGAACAGTTATTTTTTCATACTGAAGGTGTGTAAGCTTTGGCTTAGTAATCACTTGATTGCAAGGGGTAAGGCTAACAGATGTAAACTGGGATTTATGCATCACGTTGAGGGGATAGTTTGTACTAGATACAATCTTTAGGGTTCTTTCTTGCAAAGCACAGGGGCAATGCACAAGGATAGTTTGCTAAAAATGCTAGTCTGACTATGTGGAATCAGATACTCAGATTAATTGACATTCAAATGTGACTTGTAAGATCCAAATTATGTGCTCAGGATGCAAAGGGTCATATTTAATCATACTTACTACATTTCTATCCAAGTAGATGAAATCAAATGAAGTGGATGAAGGAGCCTGGTAACTGAGTTTGTTGGATTTTGCCAGAATGATGGTGGCACACAGGTGAAGCAGAGAAATCTAACCTAATATGTATTTATGGGCCCATTTAAGCAAATTCTTTATTTCTTTAATCTTACCAGTAATATCGTGGATGGGATGTAGAATATCTGCGTGGGAATGTTTTGTTCATAGAGTCTCTTGTTAAATTCTGTCACGTAGTGCTGTGCAGTCATTTGCCGTTCCACATCAGTGAAGTGGTGCCAGAGCCCCTTTTGCTCCTTATAGTCTTTCCCAACATACCTATGAACAAAGAAAATCCGCACAACAAAGTGCAAAAGTGATCTTACTTACTACGGAGTAAGAGAGAGGAGATCAAAAGATATATGCAAATGCTTGAAATATCTCTTTCTCTGCCTTAGACAGTGAATATTAATTATGTCGACTTACCTCAAGATTCAAATCATTTTGTAAGAGCTGCTTGAACAATGGAACACGACTCAAGCTAGCTGACCCAGAATGATAATGATTACAAACGAAAAGTGTCGCTTAATGTAGAAGTTCTCTAGACCCCAGGTAAGACAAGGGGATCAGGATAGTGTACTGGAATGTACATGGATTCTGGAGTCAAGACCTTCCACTCCCTGCAGTGTGGCGTTATATAGGTCAGCTCATCAATCTGAAGCCTTCCTCTATCCCTTCCTTTCATGATGACTTCATTCTTATAAATACTTATTATCCATCAACACCTATTATGTGCATAACACTGCACTAGTCTTGAGTGACTGGAAGAAAGTGTGAGGCATGATTTGTATATTTCAATAGCTAATAGTACAGTTGGTGTGGGAAGACACAAGGTAGTGAATGACTACATGCGGAAAGCAGCAAAACAGTGCTCACTGTACTGTAGTGTATACTTGCTGTAAGCTGGTGTGAATTTGTGAGTAATTTCACGTGCCCAGGATGACCACCAAAAATCAAGGGGAATTGCTTGAGTCATAGACCCCAACCAGAGTAAACTCTCTCCAAAAATTTCTGAGTCCCATATAATAATGGAACTTAAGGAGGTTGTGGTTTTGGCCATTCAGACTCCTGAAGACCAGAAAGGAAATATGACAGTGGAGGCTGCCACGTGGCCTCAGAAGGCATCCTGCAGAGGAGCAGTTGTTGTAATAGGGACGCTATACCAGTGCTTTAGGCAGTTCTGCTATGAAGAGACCCCAAGGCACGCAGAGGGTTTGAACTAACTCAGAATTTTGTTGACTGATGTCAGAGGTGTGCACAACAGAGTGAACTCTATGAGTGCTGGCTACTGGAACATTTCCTGAACATTCTGCCAGAAGACCTCCAGTCCTAGGTATGGGATCATCAATCTGAGAACGGAGGTCCACATCTTCTCTCATGACTTTTTTTTCTGGGATCCTTTTTCTTTAGTAAGGATTTGTTCATGAGAAACTGTCATAGTCATTTTTTCTTTTAATCTGCAAATGTCTTTATTTTGCCTTCCTCCATGAAAGAGAGTTACACTAAGTATATGATGACTTCCATTGTCTCCGACTTCCATTGTTGCTACAAAGAAACCAGCTATATGTCAAATTCACATTTATTTGTAGGTAATCTGTCTTTTTCTTTGAGTGCTTTTAAAATGTTGTGGGGTTTTTTGTCCTTGGTTTTTGAAGTTTGACTACTGTGCACCTAGAAGTGGTTGTCTGACTGCCCGCCTTCTTCCCTTCCTGCTTCCTTCCAGCTTCTTTCCTCCTTTCCCTCTGTCCTTAGGATACATTATGATTTCTGCATTTAAAGATTAGTGTATTTTGGCAATTCTGAAAAATTACCAGAAAGTATCTATTCAAATATTGCTTTTGCTCTCTTGCTGCTATTTTCTTCTGATCAGAAATATGTTGAACCCTCTCACTCCATTCTCCACGCCTCTTATTCTCAATGTATTTCTCATCTCAGGTCCTCCTATGATGTACTCTGGTGTATTAGGGCTGCTGTCACAAAGTGCCACAAACTGGGTGGCTTAAACAACAGAAATGGATTTTCTCACCGTTCTGAAGCCTAGTACTCCAAGATCAAAGCTCCAGACAGGCCACTGCCCCTCTGAAGACCCTAAGGAAGAATCTGTTTCAGGCCTTTCTCCCAGCTTCTGGCAGTTCTTTGCCAGGAGGTAACATAACTACAGACTTCACATGGCATTCTCTCTGTGTCTGTGTCTATCTTCAAATTTCCTCTTTTTATAAGGATATCAGTCATATTGGATCAGTGGCCCAGCCTCCTCCAGTATCACTTCATCTTAACTTCACCAATTGCATCTGCAATCTCTCTATTTCCAGATAAGACTGTAGTCTGAAGTACTAAGAACTTAAATATATGAGTTTTGGGAGATAAAATTTAATCCTCAGCACCTGCCCCTACTGCTTAGACATGTGACTTTGGGCAGTTACTTAACATCTCTGTGACTCAGTTTCTGTGCCTGTAAAGTGAGGATAATAACAGTATCTACCTCAGAAGGTTTTGTGAAGATTAATTGATTAGCACATAAATCACTTAAACAGGGTCCGGCATATGTTTATAATAATAATAATAATAATAAATAATCTTTTCAAGAAATGTATTTCCACTGCTTACAGAGTCACCCAATTTCTCTGTTTCTATTTATTTCTTACACTATTTGGATTTGAGCAAATAACAAGACCAACTTTAAATGAAAAGTCATGGCTTATAGCTCTTTTAAAATACACAAATGATATGAAAATTTGTCTTAAACCAAATGAAGACCACCTGACAGGCTTCATCTCTGGCCTTAGAATTTTCCTGCCTTTTTTTTTCAGGCTCACCTATTTACTTAGAAGTGTGCTTTCATAATTTAACCACCCTTTTTGCCAGCATTTTTAGTGACTATTTAAGGCTCTCTGGTCTGCCATGTGACCAGGAACTTTATTTTTCTTATCAGTACAGTATGGCCAATAATGGTTCCCTGATGGGTTTGAGATCCGGTAGCTAAAATATCCAGCAAAATAGCTGATAGAACGTGGGTCCTCAATACATGGTAACTGTTATTAATTAATTAATAATGAAAAGAAAGAGGAGCAGAAATCTAAAAACATATTTTGGCCAAGTTTTTCAGCCTACAAAGTCTCATGAGTGATTACTTAACAGAAGGGCAAGGTTAGCTCATCTTATGTTAGTTATAGAAACGTTTTTAAATAATACCTCCCCAGAATTTCTTCTTGATGAAGATGATGAACCCAAAAAGCATTTCTTTGTCTGCCTTTTTTCTTCACAGTCAAGTAGTCCCCCAAATAGACAGCAGTTTCCTGGGCTGTCCACAGTTCAGATTTTTTGGAATATTTTAACAAAAGAGCAGCTGGAGAAAAAAGATGAAAATGAATCTTATTTTCAAAAGGACGTTACAATTCATGAATAAAGTCGAAGTGACCCAGGTCCTAAACCAGCACACCTGAAATCTTCACTTTCTTTATACATTTTCTCTAATTTTCATCTCTTCTATGACAACTACAGTATTAAAAAGTTAGTGAGAAATAGTAAAAAGGGAACACTTTATAAATTACAATGAGGAATAGCCTTTGAGTCACAAAATCCCTTATTTATGATGAAAAGGGATTAAGATAAACATGAAGATTCTATGTGAAAGAAGTGGAAAATAAAGGAATTTTAAAATCAGAAAACTGCAGAGATCATTTTGGGACAAGTGACACATGCTTGCAACTTAGTATTATTACCTGGGGATCCCAAATAGTAGAGGCTACTACTGATGCCAGATCACACAAATAGAAATAAACTAGATAGTTTTACCTAATAGGCTCCTGGCAGCTCTGGGAATCCTAGCATTCATTACATTCAAGTGCACCCTAATTTTCTCTTCATTGTTTTAAGTTGAGAAAGTTTGGAAATTATTTGAGAAAATGTAGCTACGGTACAAACATGCAAACTCAACCGAAAAAGGAAAAGATAAGAGGAAAAGGTAGGGACAGTCTCCCCCTTAAAGAAAGGAAGAACAGTACTAAGTAAGAAAGCATCTCTTTGAGGAGAAAGACCAACATGAATCCTAAGGAAGGAGTGCAACACTTTGAAGTTAAAAGGAGGTAAACAAAGACCTGTGTCTAGATTGTGATAATAGATAAATGAATGGGACACGTGGGAGAGAAAATACTTAAAGCGAGATAAACTCACAGTTTTGGAAAGGGGATGACTATGGGTTGGGTGAGATGGTGACAGGGGTTGGGTGACTCAGTTAGAGAAGCTGGATGGAAATGGAAGGTCAGTGGTCTGTCCACACACAGGACGGGTGATGAATTGAGAGAAGAAAAGAGGAAGTGAATCATTGTTCTGTTTCTGCCATTTTGGGCCTTGCTTCCTCCAATGTATGCTTTCATCCATAAATTAGCAAACAATAACAAATAACAAGAAAGCAGTTACTTCATTGTAATAAATGTGATTCCAAAATTGCAGAATCTCACAGTAAGTAACAAAACCCTATTACTGGACATTTTTGCTTTTTTTTTGGTGACAAATGTGATGTGTATTTTAGTCTGACTTCAAGGCGGCAAAACACTGGAATACTTCGAAGCAGAAGCTCTCAACAGTGGCTTTAAGCAGAATCACCAGAGAGCTCATAAGAAATGACGATCCCTGGGTCCACACACCAGACCCACTAGATGGAAATCTCTGGGGTAGGGCATTGGAAATTTTTAAAAGCTCCCTAAAAGATTTTCACGTGGTGCCAGGGTTAAGAACTACTACTTAGTAGCCAGTGCTTAGCAATCCATGTGTTTTGTTTCTTCTGCGATGTGCTTTGTAATCATATTTTAATCATTCAAATCATTTTTCTGTATAGTAGGAGGGCATTTTGATGTGATTCCTGGGCTAAGAGAAGAATCTCCTTCTGTCTTCCTCCCAGCTTCTCTACCACTTTTAAGCTGTGTTAGACATATTGACTATGAGGTGGCTCCAGCCCCAGCTTCCTGCTTTGGGCAGTGACATTGGGCTGTTCCTTAAGCAAGAAGTAGCTGCTGATTGCAACAGTAGGGGTAATGTAGTCTGAAAGTTTTTATCCTCCCTAAATTTGCATGTTGAAGTTTCAATCCACAAGGTGATGGTGTCAGGAGCTGGAGCCTTTGGGAGGTGATTAGGTCATAAGGGGTAGATTCCTCATAAATTGGACACCCTCATAAAAGAGACCCATAAATGAGTGCCCTCATAAAAGAGACCCCTGAGAGACCCTTCTCCCTTCCACTATGTGAGGACAGAGAGAAAAGGTGCTGTCAATGAACCAGAAAGCTGTACCTTCATCCTGGACTTCCAGGGTCCAGAATTATGTGGAATAAATTTCTGTTGTTCATATGCTACACAGTTGATGGCATTTTGTTATAGCATCATGAATGCAAGACAAGGAGGCATTTGGCCAACCAATTGGCTGGCAAGAAACCACTTAGGTAGACAGGTGTAAAAAGTCTCTGCCCAATAGAAAGATGATATTTAATTAGGTCAAACTCTGTCCCCATAGAATTCTAATGGAGAAAGATAGAGAAAAATCAGTTGGGTGGTAAAGAGACTCAAAGGAGAAGATAGATGCTGAGCAGATAATATGGTATACAGCCTGTTAAAATCAGCTGGTTGGTAATAAGAATCAATAGAGAAGATAGATGCTGAGTAAATGAGATGGCCTCCAGAGCTGTTTTAAATCCTTAGCAATGGCTGTGCCTGAGTCCTCCCATCTCCCTCTCTGCCTTGTGTGTCCTTAGAGCAAATCTCCAATATGCGAGGGAGCCTGAGCAAGCCTCTTTACTTTGCAATCATTAAGGTCCATCAAACAGAGTAAGGGAGACCCCTGAAGTATACATTTCTCTGTGAACTCACAAAGCATACCAGTACCAGGGATCTATATCTTTCCTGAGTTTTCTTTCCTTTTTCTTCTTCTTCTTTTTTTTTTTTTTTAAGACAGAGTTTCACTCTTGTTTCCCAGGCTGGAGTGCAATGGTGTGATCTCAGCTCACTGCAACCTCCATCTCCCGAGTTCAAGCAATTCTCCTCCCTCAGCCTCCTGAGTAGCTGGGACTACAGGCACCCAGCACCATGCCCAGCTAACTTTTTGTATTTTTAGTAGAGACAGGGTTTCACCATGTTGGCCAGACTGGTCTTGAACTCCTGATCTCAGTTATCAGCCCACCTCAGCCTTCCAAAATGCTGGGATTACAGATGTGAGCCACTGCACCCATGCTCTTCAGTAGGTTGTACCATGTACAACCTACTGAAAACGTTGTACTTACTATGTGCTCGGTGGAGTTGACTAGGCTTAAAAACCCCTGTATTCTCTAGTCTCTGAAATAGCCAGTCATGCCTCACTCCTGCCAACAGCTTTTCAAAGTCATCAGGTTGCAAGGTGCGAGCCCCAAGGATTTCTTGCCTTGACTTTCCTGGCAATGAAACCCAAGAACTCCCACTGGAATTCAGATAGGACCACGGGCTGTCCCCCTCAGAAGAACCACTGGAAAATGCAGGTGATTTCAGCCACCACACCGAGGATGAGCTGGAGTTCTGGCTGCAGTTTAGCATGTTTCCAGGCTCATTTCCTTCCTCTGTGGTAGTGCAGTCCTCGCTGAGGACAGGGAAGAGGATGTTACTGCTTACAGAGGAACGGGGGGTCTCAGCCACCTGACCAGGCTGCCGTCTCAGAGTGCACAGTCCGTGAGAACCACGCCCATTTGTACAAGGAACATCCGTGCTGTCGAGCAGTTGCCCCTCCTCATGCACTGTGGAGGCATCAGGGTCAATTCCCTGCTCTGCGACTGAGCCACCACTTTTACTGGAGTCAGGATTTTGAACAGGCCAATTAGGGGAGAAAGAGCTATATGCCAGCATGGAATTATTTCCCAGAGAATTGTGCATGACTCTGCGAAAGTCTAATGGTGCATCTTCTGTGCTTTCTGCTGTTTCTCCTTCTGGGTCAACCCAGGAGGAACTAGCTTTAAATGTAGGGTCTGCGCCTCTTTCACTGATTTCTTCTCCCTTTTCTTCCCCATGACTGTCTTTGGCATCACAGTTGGTTTCTGGAAACTCATCAATTATTTCAAAGGCTTCTTCTTCTTGGACTGAAGGATGTGTGCCGGTATACTTGGGCCTACCAGAATCAGAAGACCAAGAAGCAGAACCATATGAGGGTCTGAAATGAGCTGAAGTATTTCTGGGTCCCATATTTCTGACTTCCTGGATACCTTTTGGAGCTCCTTCTAAAAGCCCTGGACCAGAGGCCAAAAAAGTACCTGGGATATTATGAGGAGGGAATTGTGTCAAGGGCATCTGCTTGTGGAGCTGATTTTGAGAAGGCTCCAAATTGTCATCTTTGGGTTCCTGAAGAGAGAGACGATGAAGCTCTGAACACAATGAATACACAGCTCTGCCTTCCCTGTCATTCTCTAGCTCCTCAGACAAGGCAGTAGAACACTGAGTGTCCACCAGATGTTCTTTGCCAGGCTCTTTTCCAGCTGACTTGTCATCAACATGATAATTCACTTCCTCCCAGCTTGCAGAGGAACTTAACCCTGATAAGTTGCTCCAAGCACTGGAGCTCTGGCTGCTACTCAGAGACTTGTTGAAAACAGCTCCCTCGCCATTGCTGCAGCCCGAAGGTTCAGTCTCAGTCTCCACATCTTGATCCAACGAGACTCGAAAGGCATCAGAACAGGTCCAGTTTCTCCTTCCTCCTCTTCTGAATTCCCTCTGAACATTCTTCACCATTAGGGAGGAAGATGTTCCTGTCTCTTTTCGATAGTGTAGCTTTTCTTGAGTAGTACTCACAGTGTCTAGGCTTTTTGTTTCTGTTTTTAGAGCGGTGATACAGACTCCCGTTTTTGCATCTTTCTGTTCATTTTTGTTGTTTCCACAATCGCTTTCAAATACTTCACACACCAAAGTATGGTGCTGTGAATAGGTTTCAAGGATTGTTTGGAAATCCACTTTCCCGTGCAAGGTAAGTTTATCCAACCTGCACTTGAAACTCTCTGGAACATAAGATCTGTCATCTAAATTTGAGAAGCTTTGAACTTGTAAATGTTCCTTCACCTGGGCAATCACAGACATAATTTCTTGAGACAGAGCTTCTCTGTCCTGACTTCTGGAGGAAGTGCTGAAATTGTACAGCTTCCCCATCGCTTCCTTACAGAGCCGACTTGCTGCATGGACCATTCCTGTCTCCCCATGGAGTCTTCTGTGCACTGTGGTGAGACCGAAAGCAGCTTTGACAAAGCTGTGAAGCTCCTGTTTTCCAGTAACAGGCTCATCATCTCTCTTGGTGAGGAGGCCAATCTCAAAGGCCTCTTTGGCTTCACACAGACACAAGTTTTTCATTCCTGGAGGACAGTCATTGGAACTACTATATGACAACAAGCACGTGCCACGGATGTTCTGGGAAAAACACCAAATACCAAATCAGATACTGAATTGACAATTGGAAATGAATCAGGACAAACTTCATTTCTGGAGGACAGTCATTTGAAATATAGAAAAATGAACACATGCCACAGATATTCTAAGGAAAACCCATAGGCAAGCCTTGAGTTAAGGACTTGAGGCCTTTTTGGTGAATCAGAAGGCACCTGGATGTAAGCAATTGGCTGGCATAAAGGAGTAAGATATTAGCTTCAACTACCATCCTGTTGTATCTCTGATACATTTTGATTAAAGAAGATAGGCTTGTTGTTGCTGCTGTTGTTAGTTTTAACAGAGCCTATCCATGGAAATGGATGTAAGTTGATGAATACATCATTCATTTAATAGTTGAAGCAATAGGGCATTGGTTTCCAAATGCACCTGTGCATTTGAATCACCTAGGCAATATTCCAAAATTAAAGATTTTTGAGTACCAACCCCAGAGATTTGTATTTAGTGGATCTAGGGTAGAGTTCAGAAATGGGTAGTTTTCTTTCCTTCCTGCCTGCCTTCCTTCCTTCCTTCCTTCCTTCCCTCCTTCCTTTCCTTCTTTCTTTTTCTTTCTTTCTTTCTCTCCCTTCTTCCCTCCCTCCCTCCCTCCTTCCCTTCCTTCTTTCCTCCTAGTTTTTTCAGTGTCTTGCTCTGTTACCCAAGCTGGAGTGCAGTGGTGCAATCTCAGCTCATTGCAACCTCAACTTTCCAGGCTCAGGTGATCCTCCCACCTCAGCCTCCCTAGTAGCTGGGACTATAGGCACGAGCCACCACACCTGGCCAATTTTTAGTTTTTAATTTTTTGTAGAGACAAGGTCTCATCATGTTGCTTAGGCTGGTCTTGAACTTTTGGGCTCAATCCATCCTTCTACCTTGGCCTCCCAAACTGTTGGAGTTACAGGCGTGAGCCACCATGCCTGTCAGGAATAGGTATTTTGAGAAGCTTCCTTAGGTGATTTTGATGTGCACTCAGGCTTGGGAACCATTGCTTCACAACAGGCAACATTCTATCTTTGGGTTCAATTAATTTAGCTCCTAGCAGGCCGTCACCACTCTGACCAATAAAATTTTTCCATGTGTGGTGTGGAGTCTTATCACAACTGCCACTGATGAGACACAAAGACTATTTGAAGGTTAAACCTTTCCTTTCTCACTGGTTACATCAGAAAGCACCCTGGGGAGAGGTCCTGTGGGGGTTTGAGGACGGATTGCATTCTGTTTACCACGGCTGTAAGCACGAAGAGGGGCGTGTAGGCACTGAAGGCAGCTGCCAGCTTGCAGGCTTCTGCAGCAGACAGCAAATGGTGGTCAAACTCCTTCAGCAGGCTCTGTGAGAAAATGAGAGGCAAAGTGGAATGGTGATAATTCATTATCGATGAGCAAAAAACAGGCCATAAAATTGTTTTGCTTTTCTTTCATGATTTCAAGGGACTCCTCACCGCAACCCATTCAGAACAGTATCAAGAAACAGTAAGTGGGTCTAAAGACCACAGGGTGTTGACTTTCCTTTTCGCCAGCAGCCACACACCTGTGCAAAATAATTTGGGTGTGCTTCTTTGGAGGACGGTGGCAGTTCTTTGTTCAAAGGAACTCTGCACATTTTGCAGCCAGATTAATTGATTTCTGCACTGCTCTTGGCAAAGAGCCCTTTAGTTGATGATTTCACAGCAATTAGGATTCACTTATTAATTCTATAAATATGTATAGCATACCTCCACATGCCAGGGCCTGTTCTAGACTCAGGGGAAATAGCAGACAATAAGCCCGCAAGGCGCTTACTTTCTGTTGCAGGAGAGGGATCAGTCAATATGCAAAACAAGTAAAGTACACAGTATTTGAGAAGATGACAAGTGTTCTGGAGGGGAAGTGGAGAAGGGGTTAGGGAGATCTGGGATGAGAAAGAAGTTTGCAATTTTAAACAGTCATCAGGGATAATTTTGGTGAACAAGAGAACATGATCCTCCTGCCTTGGTCAAACAGAAAAAGCAACATCTTAGATTCAGGTTACCATCAGCAAGCTGTATGTGTTCTTTGACTACACTAATTAGTACTGAGTACAATGACCGTTCTGATTGGGGTCTTTCATGAAAATGGCAATATAGACCATGATAAAAACGCAATTTCAGTACAGTGTGAAGAGCAGTAGAACATCCTTGCCATTTCTCTGGGATGGTCAGAGACCTGGGCTCGGCTCCCAGTTCTCTCTCCTACTGGTTGTGTAAACTGCAGAGGTTACTTAGTTTCTCTGCACTGCATTTTATTTTTCTCCAAAATGGGTTGATACACTTTCCTCTACCTTCCTCACAGCGTTTTATGTGGATATACATACACTTTTTTTGAGTTGTAAAGTGATATTTAAAAATTAGCAGTCATTATTATCAAGGACGAGAGCCTGTAACAAAGGACTGATGCTCCAATTTGGAAAGAGGGTGATTATAAAATTTTACAATTATTACCCCTTATCGTCAAGATGGACCAAGTTTGAAAACTGAATTTTGTGACACTTTGAAAGGAAAGAAGTGGGGCTCAAAATCATTTTGTTGATATCCATTCATTCATTCACCAGTAACTTTCTGAGCACCCTCTGAGTGTCTGGTACGGTGTTAGGTGCTGGGATAATAAAGCCAAAATAGGAGTCCTCTCCAGGATTCCTCCCATTTGTCTAGGAGGGGCAGCACTGAGCTCCCTGACCCCCAATCTCCTGAGAAGGACACCCAGTAACCAACCACCAAGAACACCATTGACAGTTTTACAGGTGATGCCACTCCATGTCATGTTTTTGACATATGATAATTACCAAATTAATCTGTGGATTATTTTTAAACTTTTCATAATCATTCTTGCTCATGGAAACAAAGATGTCTGCCAGTATGCCTAGCGATGTGGAGAGGCCCTGTAAAAAAAAACAAAACAGAAACAAATCACAGATTGAGAATTCATGGTGGATTCCTGCTCTGGTCTCATGGCCTAAAGGCAATGATTATCCCTCCTTATGAACTATTTGCCTATTATTATTTTATTACTGTGATGTTGGAGATACTATTTTAAAAAATCAACATACAATAATTGTATATGTTTATGGGCTACAACGTGACATTTTGACATACGTATGCATTGTGTAATAATTAATAGCTCGACTTGGAGATACTTTTAAATTGGCTGCCACAGAGCTTGAAAGATCAACACATCCTAGGGCACATGGGCCTAAGGTAAACACAGCTACTTCTCAGTTGGGTTTCACTGGATGGTCAACACTAACTTGTCCCTACTGTTAGGCCTGAATGACTAGCCCAAGAAAGAGTTCACATCACAGTCTGTATTGTAAAAGGATTGTAGACAGCAACACTGCTTACACAGCTCAGGGAAATGTAATAACCAGATGCTTCAGATAATGAGACTAGTCCCACAGAATTCCAGAAAATGAAAATGTCAGGTAGGAAGGCAGATGACTCTTCTTAATTTCTTGAATAAAGATGCTACATAAACAATTGTCTTTGCTACTAAACTCAAGAAAAATGATTTTACATCTAAGCAACTTGGCCATCTCAACTTGGCTATGCAATTAAGTAAAGGCTAAATAAAACAGATAAATGAATGGATGAATAGAGATAAATATATAAATGGACAGTTATAAATGATTATAAAAACACCATCAATATGCCAAGAGTCTAGCTATGAGTGAGGATGAGGCAAAACACAGAAAGAAGTTACCAACTGTATCCAGTCCTATGCTCATGAAAAACGAATAAAAATAAGACAGATGAAATTGATATATGATAAATGGAATTATGTCATAAAGAGATAACATCCAAAGACAAGTACAGGACAGGAGAAAAAGAAGCACTAGACAAATCACCTTTTTATCTGGCTGAGGAAGTGCCAAATATCCTACAATGGAAGCCCATATTAACTCTGCTGCTTCGTACCACATCCCTGAAAAAAAAAAAGGACAGGGGAGGAACAGCTGGTTTCTGTGCTCTTGTATGAGGGAATATCTTTGAAAACTAATACAGAAAGAAGACTCTTTAGATCCTGTTAGGAAAACTCAGGCCTAGAGTAGATTGACACAGCAATGTTTTTCCAGTTGTTGTAATACAGACAATTTCTCCATTTCACTGGGATACAGAATTATTATGTATTTGTATATATAATATGTGTAATATACGTAAATAGTTATCTCAGTTTTTTACAAGAATAATAATTGCCACCTCCTGTTACAATTTCTCAAGTCCTTATTCTGGCTTCTAAAGTATATTAGGGTTCTATAAACTTGAAAAATTCATGAATGCCTTAAGGAATGAATGAGTATAGTGTCATGGTAGGTGTAGTATAAGGTGCCACCATGTCACACGGAGTCCTGCTGAACCGAGTCAGATGCTAGAAATAACACTGTGAACCCTGAAGTTAACATCATAATATACAACCACGGACCCCTCTAACCAAACTCACCAGAAAAAAAACCATTTTATTAATATTCGTGACACTCCTAGGATCTTAAATGCCATTCTCTTTTCGATGAGGAAACTAAGGCAAGCGGAGACGAACAATTTTAGCTAGATAAAAGAAGAAAATTCTGCAGTGACACCATGCAGCCAGGCTTTGCAAATGAGCCTTGAGAGGCGCAAGCGTTAGATGATGGTACCTAGCTTTTGCAGAATCTGCCCTCTGATCTGTATACAGACCGACTGCACCAGGACCTTGTCACTTTCATTTCTGTACAGCCAGGTACCTAAAATAAAAGAGATGAAATTGCCTTGAATTATTAGAGATATGGCCTTGTAAAGTAAAACTATTTTCATGGAAGCCTTCATGAGTACACGTGGCATCAATCTGAAAGACAATCTCGTCTCTACATTTAGAATCAGGTTCAAACCTCTTGCTGTAGCCTAAAGCTCTGCAGAAACTGACTCCTGTCTGGTATCCAGTTACATTCCTCCTGCCCCCAACACACACACACTTACTCTCTGTCCACTCTAGCTTTATTTTGCTTCCTTGTAATAGGATTGGCCTCTTGTTTCATGGCAGCTGCACTGACTGCTAGCTCTGCTTGGGATCCTCTTTCCTCTGGCTTCTTAAGAGGCCAGATCCTTCTCCTTCAGGTCTCAGCCTCAATGCTTTTCCTCAAAGGCCTTCACAGATTATTTTTTCTACACTGTTAACCCCACTGTCTTGTGGTTTCCTTGCAGAGGATGAGATGGATCCCATCTGCAGAAAGTTGGTTTGGATGTCAAAACTGATGACTCCACATATGTACCAAGAGGATATGAGATGATTTATTGCTCACATAATGAGACTTTCTAGGGTAAGTAAGGCCAGCACTCAAGCTGGTCCTTTGACTCAGGCAAGGAGTAGTGAGTGGCTTTGCTTTTCATTGTAATTGAGGTGTGGGGCTGGGTAAAGGTTCCTGTAAGCTGGGTTTGGATGTGTGGATGAATGGGTTTTTGTTTGTTTGTTTGTTTGTTTTAATGGACCTGTCCAGTGTGAGGCAAAAGTAAAAAAGGCCCGAAAGCTGTCAGTGGTCAAACATCAAAAATAGAGGCAGACTCTTTACTACCCCCTCACTATTCTCCATCACATCAGAGAATATTTATTTTCTTCCTAGCTTGTAATCCTTGTGTTTGTGTGTGTATGTGCAGATGATGGCAAGAGTGTATATTGTAGTTTAGTGATTGTGGCCACAAATGAGGGGTGTGTGGTTAATATTTGGATTCCAAACTGTCTTCCCACTAGAAATGTCCACAAATTTCAAGAAGTCTGAGACCTCATATCCAAAAAATGCTCAGTTTAAAGTCCAATGGAAATTGTGCTCAACTTACTGGCAAACTTGATAACTTAAATGCCCAGAAATTCAGACAAAATATCTGAAGGCTTAAGTTGTTTGTTACCCAAGTATTAGGACTTGCTTCCTTTCATGTATAATTAAATATTGAAAGAAAATCCATTTTGAAACAAGTTTTTATTTAAGTTCTTATATACCAAAATCAAATCTATTTTCTGAATCATTTAAATTGATAAAGCCAAAGCGAACTCTTCCGAACTTAGAAGCTTTTATTTTCAATGACAATTTTGTTTAAAAGCTGCTACTGAACCTTTCTGAGGCTCATGAGAGTCCCCTGCCTTGACAGTGACTGTCCATTAGATAACTTACTCTGCAAGGAAGCAAGCCAATAGTAGATTCCTTGTCTTTTTTTTTTTTTTTAATTTAGAGAAAACAGAGACAGGGAGTCATAAGCTGCTTGATCAAAGCCTCTTCATTCATGAGTGGCAAAGTCAGTCCCAGATAGCTCTGGGAACATCTGATGTATAGTAACCATTAAGTCACTAAGTTGTTATTAAATGAGTGTGCTGTTTGGGGCTGAGATAAAGGTCACTGTGAAGATATGAAAGTACTCACTCATTGTTACTGTGAAGATATGAAAGTACTCATCCATTGTTACTGTGAAGATATGAAAGTACTCACCCGTTGTTACTGTGAAGATATGAAAGTACTCACCCGTTGTTACTGTGAAGATATGAAAGTACTCACCCGTTGTTACTGTGAAGATATGAAAGTACTCACCCGTTGCTCCATTGTTGCTTATTAGACTGCTCAGGATATACTCTGCTTTTAAAAGTTTTCCTAAAAAGCAGCAACCAAATGCCACATGATTAGCTTTGAACACGCACTTAACAATTACAAGTTGTTCATGCTGTAAGACTGACATATGGCAACAGGAACTGTTGGAACCTCCCTTGGAAACATTCCATTATATAATTTAAAATCAGTAACAACGTCATCTGTAAAACTGAAAAAGAAAGATGAAGACTTCAGAAGTTGGTAAGGTGGGAAGTTGGAGGGTATCTGAAATGGCAATTAGATTCATATGTGTGTGATAATGCATTCATGCAGAGCAGGGCTTGAGGAGAGGCAAACTTTTCCAACAGGCTGTGCCGCCTCCCTGTGAACGTTATTTCAAGAAGTGGAATAGGGTTCCCCATGGACAGGAACTAGCTATAGAATTATCAGGAAGGAATTTGGAGGTGGGGAGTGACGAGATTCTTTCTCAAGTTTTTACTTATTTTTTGTTACTACTACATAGGAACGGCCCATTCTATGGACACCTTTTGGAAACACAATTATTTATCCTTTTAATCAAACATTCTTTTTTCCAGGTGTCTCTAAGCCCTATGTGATCTGGCTTCCATGACTTCCTTGACCTCACCTTTAACAACTTTTTCCTTCCTTCTTCACCTTCTACTTCAGTCCCAGTGGCCTCCTTATCATCCCTTGATTAGACAAGGCTCATTCCCACATCAGGGTTTTTGTATTTACGATTATTTCAGTCTGTAATGCTTTCATCCCAAATATCTGCAAGGCTTCCTTTCTTCTTCTTCAGGTCTTTGCTCAAATGTCACTGTCTCTGAAGGCCTCCCTGACCATCTTATTTTAAATTACATACATAGACACTGTGGCTGTGGTAGATTGTATTTCCAAAAAAAGAGTACACCAATATATTCCATCCTTCACGCTCTTTTGCAATGATGACCTGGTCATTTTTCCATCAAGAAGTGGAATCTGGAGCCTATTTCCCCTCACCTTGGACACAACTGGCCCTGTGACCTGTTTTGACCAATGGAATGTGGGAGAAGTCTGGACTTTAAGGGATCTATACCTTCTGCCTTTCCTTCTTGGAACTTAGCCCAATCCTCTGAGGAAGCTGAGGCCACCACATGAAGAGTCCCATGCAGAGAGAGCTGAGGCCCTCCCCTGACGCCACCTCTGGGCTCTTAGCTGGCAGCCAGTACCAAATGCCTACTGTGTGGATGAGACCACACCAGGCCTTCTAGCTATCCCAGCTTCCAGCTGACAGTACTGATAATAATCACCCAAACTACAAATGATGAGACTGAATAAATTATTACTGTTTTAAGCCACTAAGTCATGGAGTGGCTTGTAACACAGCAATGCAGAAATTGTGCACTTAAAAGCGGAGTACTATCGTAACAAAAACTTGGAGACTTGAAAGGTGTTGAGGAGACAAAAGGCAGTGAGGAAATTGTCCCTGGAAGTTTGAGAAAGGGAACAGACATTATATGGTGTTGTAAAGTTTGGCAACATGGTCTCCAGGAGTAATGTGGAATGTAGCAAAATGTAACCAGTGGACTTGGTGTCTAGCTAAGGGGATACCCAGGAAGAATACTGAAAATGACAAAAGTGTATGTCTTTTAGTTACCCAAGGTAAATTACAGGAAGAAAGTGACAAGCTAAAGAAGAAACTACTACAGTAGTCCCCTCTGTCCTCAGTTTCCCTTTCTGCAGTTTCAGTTACCAGCAGTCAACTGTAGTCCAAAAATATTGAAAGGAAAATTCCAGGAATAAACAATTCATAGGTTTTAAATTGCGTGCCCTTCTGAGTAGCATGGTGAAGTCTCATCCTGCCTGGGACATGAACCATCCCTTTGTCCAGAGGATCCATGCTGTCTATGATGACCACCCATTAGTCACTTAGCAGCCCTCTCGATTATCAGATCAACTGTCGGGTAATGCAGTGCTTGTGTTCAAGTCACCCTTATTTTACTTAACGATGACCCCAAAGGGCAGGAGTAGTGATGTTGGCAACTAGGATATGCCAAAGAGAAGCTGTAAAGTGCTTCCTTTAAGTGAAAAGGTGAAAATTCTCAACTTAATAAGAAAGGAAAAAATTCATATGCCAAGGTCTGTGATAAGGATGGATCTTCTATCCAAAAGTGATGAAGAGGGAAAAGGAAATCTGTGCTAGTTTTGCTGTCACCTCTCAAACTGTAAACGCTTGGCTATAATGCATGATAGGTGCTTAGTTAAGATGGAAAAGGCATTAAATCTGTGGGTTGAAGACATAAAGAGAAATGTGTCCTGATTAATGGCAATTGGGTTTGGGCATCTACTGGGGTCTTGGAGCGTATCCCCCAGGAATAAGGGGGGACTACTGTATTCCATTTTTAAGCAAGACTTAGGGAAAACAGAGAAGGCCCAGAATAGTCCTTCCAGGCAGCAAGACATTCTGAAAATAAATTAAAAAAATTAAAACCTGGGGAAGAGGTCAAATTCAGGGCACTGTCAGTAAAATGTGACCTTAGGGTCAAGACCAAACCAAGGGCATGGCTGTAAAACCCTTTGTTAAGATCTCAGACCTGCTGACCAAGAGAAAGAGTTTCTAAGAATCTTAAAGGTGCTGTCCTGCATCCCTTTGGCTTGCAGCCGAAAGTAGCACTCAAAGATAAACGTAGGCATGGATTTCTTCTTCTAATTTAGTATGTTAAAAAGCTAGAGAGTATTTAAAGAATTATATCAGCTTGATCTAAGAAGGGAAGAAATAGTTCAAAATGAAGAGGGACATCTGGGAGTCCAACTTTCCATAGGCATGGAGCAGGCTGAGATGTTTTCATAAAAAATATTTTATGGGCCGGGCACTATGGCTCACATCTGTAACCCTAGCACTTTGGGAGACCAAGGTGGGTGGATCACCTAAGGTCAGGAGTTCGAGACCAGCCTGACCAATATGGTGAAACCCTGTCTCTACTAAAAATACAAAAAGCAGCCAGGCATGGTGGCGTGCACCTGTAATCTCAGCTACTTGGGAGGCTGAGACAGAAAATTGCTTGAACCTGTCTTGAGGCAGAGGTTGCAGTGAGCTGAGATTGTGCCATTGCACTCCAGCCTAGGTGAGAGAGAGAGAGAAAAAAAGTGAGTCCTAATCAAGAAACAATTATTGTCCCCACATCAGGAATACTTGGGATATATGCCTGGCTGGATTTTAGATGAATATGAACAGTGATTGCTGCATGACTCTCCTTTCTCCCCTTTTTGCACAGGAGCGCCTATTTGAAATGATCTTTTCCTATGTCCCCATTGCATGCCAGTTGCGTTGGACGGTAAATAACTCGTCTTTTAGTTCACAATTCTCTGTACCCCCAGAAGAAGCACCTGAGAGAAGACTTGTTTGTCCCTAAATCTACTTCAGAGGATAAGATCTCAAGCTTTGAACCTGAACCCTTAATGGCATGTGGCTCTGAGAAAGGAGCGGGTGTATTTTGTACATGAGAGGGATGTGTACTGTTGTAGCCAGAATATGAACTATGATTAAATTGTTTTAGGCCAGTAACTTCGGGGGAGTGGCTTGTTGTAAAGCAAATGATAACCAAAATACTGCCCCCCTTCGCACCTTCTCTGCTTTATTTTTCTTTGGCATTTATTGCCGTAAGACACACTGCATATTTTAATTATTTGCTCATTGCCTGGGTCTCCCCAGTAGAGTGTAAATTCCAAGACAGTAGGAGGTTTTGTCCGTTTTGTTCACTGCCCTGTCCCATGTAACTCTAACAATGCTTGGAACAGGGCAAATGCTCAATAACATTTGTCATTCATCCAACACATGTTTGAATCATGCCAGGGACTGTGCTAAGAGCTGGAGACGGAATGATGAACAAGACAGAGCCCCTGTCTTCAAGGTTAAAATAGTAATAATAATAACACTAAGAGCTACCATTTATTAAGTGTTTACTATGTGATGGGAATTGTTCTAAATTACATGTAAGCACTCTATTGTCTTCATTTCACAAATAAAGAAATGGGCTTTACAGAGGCTAAGTATCATCACCAAAAGATATGAACCAAGGCAGCCTGCCATGAAAGTCCAAACTCACCAGGGCTAAACTGCTTCCCAGAGATACCACTATCTCAGATTAGTTGTCAACATGACATTTTTGTAGGGGGTCATTTTTAGTTATGTACAATTTTCTTTCCTCACATTCTCTTTCTGTCATCAGAGGAGGAAACATGCAGTGTAAAGTAAAATTTGCAGTTTTTAGAGTTTCCCATCTTGTCTCCTTCCCTTACCAATTTTTAAAGTTGCTGTCCTCCCTCCCTTTCTCTTGGGATCCCTCTTTCCTTTCATCGTCCTTTCCTCCTTCTTTCCCTTCTGCCTTTCTTCCTCTTTTCCTCCTTCCCTTTCTAATTCCCTGTTTTATAAAACTAATTGTTTTGCTGTTTTTATTTTTTTAATAGTTTTATCTTTTTCCCCAACTTGAACCACTTGAAGATCATGAATCATATCTTGATCATCCTTATAACTAATGCAATTGTTGGCACATAGCAGGATTTCCACACATATTTGTCCAAAAAAAGAAAGCCAGACAGAGAAAGAGAAAGAGAGAATAAAAGAAAATTAGTATCTGAAATCATGGCTTACAGTCTAATTAAATTTATTCATACCAATATATTTAAAAAGAGAGACAGCAAATGAAATACCTACATGAATAAATTTTATCAAAGCAGTCTCTATTCTTAAAAGATATATTTCTAATTAGGTTTTGTTGCTAAATAAGAATGGACATTTAAAAAATATTGAGTTTGTATTCACCAACCTTGCTGAACTTCTTAATTCTAACAATCTGTGGAGTAGTCTATGTGGGCAACCATATTGTCTGTAAATAACACTGTTTTTTGTTTATTCTTTTATTTATCCCTTTATATCTTTTATTTATTTTCCTTTTCTTATTGCCTTGAGAGAACCTCCAGGGAGGTATCAAATAGAAGCATTAATGAGTTACTTTTTTTTTACTCGACCTGACTTTAAAAGGAATTCTTATAATTTTTCATCATTGGTTTTGTTGGAGGCTTTCAGTTGCTTCCTTTTATCAGCTTAAGAAAGTTCCCTCCTATGCAGGGAGAAACTTATCATTTTGCAGCTCCAAAGCAAACATCAACTTATCATCTTTCAGTTCCAGTCCACCCTTCAATACCTGCTTTGTAATTATGGGGATGGACCTGGTAAACATTTCTCCTTTACCATCTGGCAAGACGGTAAGCCTTGTCATCACGGGGTGTGGAAGGACACTGCATTGAGAGGGTGCTCCTCTTACTAACTTGGTGTGCTTCTCTGGCCAGGCTACTGCGGGAACCACTTCCTCAATGCCTGACTCCTCTCATAGCTTTCCCTGTGCCTGACTCCTCCTGCAACATAGGTGACTTCTGTAGCATCTGTCTCCTCGGTGTGCAGAGGTCAACAGAACCCAGCAGTCAGTCCTCTCAGCTGACTTCACAGTGGAGTGCTGCCAGTGAGGCTCCTCCCGTGACCGGTTTCCCCTGGCACTCTTTAAAGACAGCTTTGTGGTGAGTTCTAAGGCACAGCGCCTCCTCGTGGACGGCTTCCTCCAACACTCAGAAGGTGGATTTCCAGCGAGTTCGGCCAGCATGGAACCTTGGTAACTACTCTGCCATGCGGCGAGCCATGACTGTGCCTTCTCCAACAAGGTCTTCATCTCAGCCGTGGTGTGCGTAGGTATGAGGGCCAGGGGCTCTTTTTTAGATGTTCTAGCTTAGTCCAGGGAATAACGGCTATAGCTTATAATTGCTATCCTGCATTCTTTAGAGTTCTTCTTAGAGTTTTCTCCGCTTTTCACTAGCCAAGCCTTCATTACTCTAATCCCTTGAAATAGTAATTCTTCGTACCAAACTTTCCTTGTTCAAATTAGTGTGTGGTTTCTGTCACCTGATTCCATTTCTATCCCTAGTTTGCATTTTAAACCTAAATAGGTTAAAATTTTTATTAACTTAAAAAAATCTATTTAGGTGAACACACAGTTTTTCTTCTTTATTCTGTGCATATAGCAAACTAAATGAACAGATTTAAAAATATTTAACTGTCAGCCAGGCACAGTGGCTCATGCCTGTAATCTCAGCACTTTGGGAAGCTGAGGCAAGAGGATTACTTGAATCCAGGAATTCAAGACCAGCCTGGGCAACACAGCGAGACACTGTCTCTACAGAAAATAAAAAAGCTAGCTGGGCTTGGTGGTGTGTACCTGTAGTCTCAGTTACCTGGGAGGCTAAAGTGTAAGGATTGCTTGGGCCTGGGACGTTGAGGCTGCAGTGATCCATGACTGCGCCATTGCACTCTAGTCTGGGTGACAGAGTGACATGGTGTCTCAAAAAGCGAAACAAAACCCACTACCATTATATATTTGGAATAAATGCTCCTTGATTGTAATGCATTATTAATTTAATACAATGTTGGTCAATTTGGTAATATTTTAAGATTTTTTGCACCTTATAAATTGTATAAGTGATATTGCCATATAATTTTCTTTTATTTTAATCTTTTATGAACTAATGTATTTACCACATTCTTTAATCATCATCTTTTTTCAGTCTCCACTTCATCTTCCTAGGTTCAATTTCACCTTAGAAAAATGCATTCTTTAGTGTGTATGTGAATGAGAGAGAGCTGTCTTCAGAATAATTCACAATTTTAGTCTCTCAGGTCTGAAAATGTCTATTTTATTCTTACTTTTGAGTGGTAATTTTGCTAGGTATAAAATCCTAGGTTGAAACCTATTTCCTTTTAGTTTTTTGGAGATTCTGTTTCTTTCTGAACTCTTTCTGTTTCTTTCTGAACTCTTATTATTGATAAGATACTTTTTGTTAGTCTAAATATACTTGCTGTATTAATCTGTCTTTTGTGTCTGTTTCTTTAAGACTTTCTTATTGTTTGATTTTCTATAGTTTGTCACACTAGCTATGGTCTAGATGTACATTTCTTTAATTTTTTTTTTTTTTTTTTTTTTAGATAGGATCTTGGTCTATCACCCTGGCTGGAGTGCAGTGGTGCAATCTTGGCTCACTGCAGTCTCAACTTCCTGGGCTCAAGAGATCCTCCCACCTTAGCCTCTGGAGTAGTTGAGACTACTGATACATGTCACCATATCTGGCTAATTTTGTTTTTGTTTTTTTTTGGAGATGAGATCTCCCTTTGTTGCCCAGGCTGGTCTTGAACTCCTGGGCTCATGTGATTCCCGCCTTGGCCTCCTAAGGTCCTGGGATTACAGGTGTGAGGCACCATGCCTGGCCTAAAAATTTTTTGTGCCCAAGGCTAAATATATTTCTTCACTGTAAAGACATAATTTCTCCAATTCTGAGTCTAGTCAGTCCTGCTAGAAATCTTCCTATGCTTCTGTGTTTTTTTTGATCTCTTTGAGTTTTTTAAACTTCTCTTTTATATGTTCATCTACTTAGCTCTCAGTGCTTCATCCTTAACGTTTTCTTTAAATTCAGTTTCCAGTTCCACAATTTTCTCCCCCACTGTTAAAGCTTTTGCAGGAGTACATTTCTGGTAGGTTAGTTATGGGGCTGGAACATCTGAAAAACAGGCCCTAGAAAATGTACCTTGATTTTAAGGTTGTTAGTGGTCATTTGTCTCAGGTGGGCAGCCAGGCACATGGTTAGAATCTTTAGATCATTCCTTGCTAGTTAAGCAAGGTTCACAGAACAGCAGGATCTCAGGACTTACCAGAGACCTACTGAATCAGAATCTGCATTTTAATAAAGAGCTCTAGGGGATTCAGAGATAAACGGAAGTTTGGGGAGCAGCACTCTGGAGCACTACTATTTGTGTTTTTTTTGTTGCTGGCCTGAATCGAGATTAAGTGAAAAACTGAGAGTGGGCATTTAGCAAATTTTATTATCATTTGCCAAAATAATTTTTTTTTTAAATTTTTATTGTATTTTAGGTTTTGGGGTACATGTGAAGAACATGTAAGATTGTTGCATAGGTACACCCGTGGGAGTGTGATTTGCTGCTTTCCTCCCCTTCACCTATATCTGGCATTTCTTCCCATGCTATCCCTCCC
>CAUYLG010058657.1:0-16555 GCA_963573385.1 Cacajao melanocephalus
GTTACTGATAAGGAAGGTATGCAGCCTTTGCAGAGAAAGGCTAGCAGTTTTATTTACAGAAGCCAAGGCCAGCAGTTATTGTGAGGAGAATGGGGCAGCCATTACAACTTATTTTAAAACACAACTTTGTCTTTTATAAAATAGTATTGTTCAGGTTCTAACTTTAGGCCAGCTATGGCACACATAAACGATGATTTTCTGATTGAAATATCCCTAATTATGACAGAAGTATGACTGGAAAGTGAACAACTGTGGCGATAAAATATCTTCAAGGAACTAACGAGAAATTACTACTTACGGAGCAATAGAGAACTGAAAGGAGATAAACGTTTAGTATAACCTGATGATATGAGGCTAAAACCGATAGTATGCCGATGTCATTTTAATTTACATTTCCTGTATTGTAAATGAAATAGAACATTTTTTCATGTTTTCAAAGGCCATTCTTATTTTTTGTATAAATTGTTCAAACATTTTGCCTACCTTTCTAATGGCTTTTTGGCCTTTTCCCTCAATATTCAAATATTGTTTATACATTTGTAAAATAATTATTTTTCCTTGCAAATCTTTTCTATTTTTTTCTTTTGGTTTTATGGCATTTTTTTTGGCCACACAAAATATTTTAATGTAATCTATTTTAAAAATATATTTTTATTGAGATGTAATTCATAAGACAAAACTAACCATTTAAAAATGTACTGTTCAATGGCTGTGACATTTAGGACGTTCACAACATTGTGAAAACAACAGCTCATAAGGTCTAAAACATTTTCATCGCCCCAAAGAAAACCCCATACCCATTAAGCAGTTCACTCCCATTGCCCTAAGCCTCAAGACAACCAATCTTTCCATCTTATTCAATTACCTATTTTGGATATTTCATATAAATGTAATCATACAATGTATAACCTTTTGTGTCTGACTTTGCTGAGTAGACTGTTTTAAAGGTTCATCTACATCATAGCATGTGTCAGTACTTAATTTCTTTTTAAAGATAAATATTTTATTGTTATGTTTTATACCAGATTTTGTTTATTGGTCATTGACATTTGGGTTGTGCATGTTACTATAAAAATTCATGTGCAAATATTTATTACACTATCTGCCTGCGCTTCTTTTGTGCATATTCCTAGATGTGGAATTAGTGAAGTGATATGATAATTCTGTTAAACTTTTTGAGCAACCACAAAACCATTTACCACTGCAATTACCCCACCGTATGTTTCAACCATCAATATGTGAGAATTTCTTCACATCCTTACCGATATTTATTTTCCATTTTCAAATGATAGACATCATAGTACTTGTGATGTGATAACAGTTGTTTTGATTTGCATTTCTCTAGTGACTAACGATGTTGAGCATCTTTTCATATGCTTGTTGGTCATTTGTATATTCATGTGTTTTCTGCATTTTTAAATTGGATGGTTTATATTTTTGTTGTTAAGTTTTTTTTTCGGGAACCCACATTTTAATACAAATTGTTAATGAAAATAAGCTTTATTACATCAAGTAATAAATACATACAAAGATGCAAACAGTTTTAGTCATTTTCTTCCAGATGTTTTGATTAACTTACAATAAATGAGGAACTGAGATCTACTTACAGTCTTAGCATGAAAATGTTCAGGGGTCCTTGTTGGGTTTGGTGGGTTGCTCTTTCTTCTGTATTTAGAACTTGTGCATTTTCAAAAACTGACTTTGAAGCACTAATAGTCATGCAAATGCTTAAGCAAAAAAGAAGTTACATTCAGCAGAATCTACACTGTATGGCAAATGGGAACTAGCTACTAAGTAAAGCGTGCTGTCAGTATGCATTAAAAACAAAATCCCTTGAGTCGTATTAGCTTATGAAAAGGAACAAAGAACACTGTGAGTAACAAATGTATTCAAAAGAGAAGATTAAAGGGAGACAATGGTGTCTTGGAGGCACACTAGTTTGCTGTAAGATAACTTTACAAGCATCTTTTAAATCAATGCTTAATAACAAAAAACAAGCCAAAAAAACCTGGGCAGTTCCTAACTACTTAAATCGCAAATCCTAATTAACTGCAAAATCTCCTCTCAATCTTTGAGACTGTAGGTTCAGAGCCAAGTGAACCATGGGAGGAAAAACCCAACTGTAACCATTTTGAAAACAAGGGTTTCATCTGAACAGGGGAGATGAACTGTAACTTCTCATCCTGTAAAAAGATGGAAATCCTTCAAAACTAACAAGGAAACTAGGATCTGGCATTCCGTTCCGTTTCTGCCAAGCACTCCCGAACCAGTCCTCTAGCGTGAATGATGCCACGCTTCAGCCTCTCCATGGTGCTCTCGTTGCCCGCGTACGTGGTTCTGATCTCCTTCCCCAGCTCTTCAATGAGGGCCAGCAGCTCCGCGTATTTGCTTTGGGGCACCTGGCTATTCCCAGTTCCCTGGGTGTAGCCTAGGGACGGTGGCCCGTAGTCACTGAGCAGCTGGCGGTACTGTGAAGACGTCGGCATACTGGCAGAAGGCGAGTGGACACTCCCAGCGGCGTTGAGGGCGGCGGCGGGCATGTGCGCGGTCAAGTTCAGTTTGTAAGACATCACCCGGGGTGGCGGAGCGCGGCGAGACCAGGCCGCGAGGGCAGCAGTGGTGGTGGCGAGGCCAGGCGGCAGCGCGGCGGCCCCGGCGTCGGTCTGAGCGCCCGCCGAGCGCCGGTGCAGTTTTTGTTGACGACGGCTCGGGCCGCACCGGCAAATATGGCCATCCGCGCCCTGCCGCTGCCGCAGTCTCACCCAGGCCCCGGCCGCGGCGCAGTGGCGGCCGCAAAACGCGAGTGTAAGTTTCTTAGAAAATATATTCTGAACACTAAACATCAAACTGTATGGTCTTTTCACTTAATGTTCTTTTATGGGTATAGTTTTTAATTTTACTTAAGTCAAATTTATGTATTTCTTCTTTTATTGCTTGCGCTTATTGGTCTATCTAAAAATTTACTGCCAAAAAAATCAAGATTTACTCTTACGGTTTCTTCTAAGAGTTTTATATCTTTTGCTCTTACATTTAGGTTGTTCCATTTTAAGTTAATTTTAAAGTATAGAGTGAGGTGAGGATCCAACTTCATTATGTTGCATGTGAATATCCAGTTTTCTTATCAACATTTGTTAAGGAGACTATAGTTTTCCCATTAAATGGTTTTGTATTTCTGTTGAAAATCAAGTGGCCTTAGTTGTATGGGTTTTTTTTTATGGACTGTCAATTCTACCAGTCATATGGCTTCTACTCAAAAGAGGTTCACACCCCTATGATTGCATCCCCAACCAATCAGCAGCACTCATTCCCTAGCCCCTGCCCACCAAACTATCTTTTAAAAACCTGAGCCTCCATATTTTCAGGGAGGCTGACTTCAGTAACAGTAAAACTCTATCAATGAAAAGACTCAAACTCTGTAAAATATTTGAAGAGATTATTCTGAGCCAAATGTAAGCATCCACGGCCCAGGACACAGCCCTCAGAAGACACTGAGAACATATGCCCAAGGTAGTCAGGCCACAGCTAGGCTTGTACATTTCAGTGGGACATAAGACATCAAGCAATTAAGGTACACATTGGTCCAGTTCAGAAAGGCAGGACAACTTGAAGCAGAGGGGGCTGGGGTAGAGGGTGGGGTGGGCAGCATGGGGGTTGAGGTGGGGGTGTGGGGCTTCCACGTTATAGGCAGATTCAAAGATTTTCTGGTTGTCAATTGGTTCAAAGAGTTTATCTAAAGACCCGGAATCAATAGAAAGGAAATGTCTGGGTTAAGATAAGAGATTTTGGAGAACAAGGTTCTTACTATGCAGATGAAGTTTCCAGGTATCAGGCTTCAGAGAGAAGAGATTGTAAATTTTTCTTACCATATTTTAAAAGGTGTCAGACTCTTGGTTGATTCTCTCCTGGATCAGGAAAAATGGTCTGGAAAAGGGAAAGGAGATTTGCTACAGAGTGTAGATTTTTCTCCACAAAGGACAACTTTTCAGGGCTATTTCATAATAGAGCAAAGAAACATATTTGGGGTTCAAATATTTTGATTTATTGGTCATGAGATGTTATAACAGTCAGGTTGGAAAGTAAGTCACATAACATAAGGTTAACTTAAAACCACTCTCATGAGACTTTATGATTTGGAGGGCTTGACTTCCCAGACCCTTAGGTAGGAATTTGGGCATGAAAAGAAAAAAGGGCAGAGTTCAGCCTTCACTCTGGTCTCCCATTTAGCCAGCTCTGTGTGTATTAAACTCTTTCTCTATTGCAATTCCTCTGTCTTGATAAATTGGTTCTATCTGGGCAGTGGGCAAGATGAGTCCATTGGGTGGTTACTTGTCTCTCTTCCTCTTATTAGAGAGAGTACTTATCCAGAATTTGAAATTTTCACTGATGCAGGGCAGTTTCTTGACTTTGCTTAGGAAATACTTCAAGAGCAAGCCAGCAGTGGAAGAAAGCAGTGTTAAAGCTCAGTGACTGTTCCTTGCAGACCAAGGCTAGTCCATAGGCAGTGTGCCCAGAGTAGCAGCATATGGGCTGTTGGCTAGGTATATTTACACTAACTTTTCATTACATGCAAATTAAGGGGTGAGTTATCAGAAATTTCTAGAAAAAGGGTCGGTAACTCCTAGGTGTTGCCATGGCATTTATAAACTGTCACGGTGCTGGTGGTAGTGTCTTATACTGATAGGTAGCAAAGGGAACTGTTAGACATAAGGGAATGAGTACATTCTATGTTCTTATACTTTAACCAAGATATTTATTTTAGACATACTCAAGCACATCACAACTCACAGCCTATGCCCCTTCCCTATTTGGAAATGTTATTACTTCTGTAAGTCCTTTTGCAAGCAACTTCCTCTTTTCTGTTGTTCTCCCTTGCCTTTACCTATTTAGTAAAGTTTTAAGTTATTAGCCAGTCAGGTTCAGCTTAGATTGTGCGGTCCGGCTCCAGCCAATGGAGACAGGACACAGTAGCAGGGACAAGCTGTGTAAGGGATAAAAATTGCTTCCCTCCTTTGTTCTGGTGTGCTCTTGCCATTGTTCCATCTGCAAGGTTCACCCTTTCTGCAGAAAATAACATTGCCTTGCTGAGAAAACTTTTTATCTGAATGGTGATTTTTCCTTGCGGTACCAAGGAATAAGCATTCTGTTTCTGAATAAACATTTTACTTATAACAGGAACTTACAGGTTGCTTTCCATCACTTATGAGTTTCAGTAAGTTTCTTATCTGGTCTTGGAATCAAGCCCTGCTGGTCTGCTGCCTCAGCCCAAACTTAACGTTGTTCCAATTACAGCTACTCTTATGCAGTCAACTTCCATTTTTTGCTTTTTTACCCTTTCATAACAAAGCTGGAAAAATATTTAGTTTCTACCTAGGAGAAAAGTGAATAGCATAGCTTTCTGCATTTTTTTGCATTTCATATCTTAATCCCTCACTTCCCCTTCCTCTCCTTATTGAATATTCACAGATACCTTTGGCAAATCATAAGACACCTTTACAGATTCCCGATTCTGAGAGCAATAAGTGATGTGATTCCTTAATCTGAACTGAATTTTTTCAAGATTTTATATAGGGTAGAGCCTATTCAATATTATAATACTCTCTTCAGTATCCTGTGAATGGAAGAAAACTAAGCACAAGAAAAGTGGAGAATTTTGCTGCTTTTGTTTCACGTCCTGCTGTAAAACTGCATCTTCTTTTTTGAGCATTTTTAATCACAGATGAATCCAGATCCGTATAATAAAAAGTCTTGTTACTCAGGGCGGCTCTGGCCACTTCTTTTATTATGTCTGTTTCTAGCTCACACATAGCATTCCTTTATATTTTCCTTTTTTTCGTATTTGCAACTCTTGTCACATATAAAAGGGAACAATGGCAAAAAGAAAAAGTGTTAGGGTCCCAACAAGACGGGCCCACAGACCCCGCCCCTCCCAACCATTTTCCCCTGTTAAGCCAAGCTCATACCAGAAACAGCCTCAGGCCTTGTAAACAGGGCACCTAGATTCCAAGATGTGGTCGCACCTGGCTCTAGGACCCAGAATGTTGACCCAATTAAGCAGGATGTCAGCACCTGAGAACGAAGATAAGAATTTTCTTAGAATAGCACCCGGCTACCTGCAAATCCCCCGTAGTCTGTAAGACGGGCTGCTGCCTTCACTGCCTGTGGTGAGGCAACCTGGCAGGTTGAATAAAACTTGCTAAACTTGGTCTTGGGTCTGTCTCTCCTTTCCTTCGGTCAACCTTACAAAAAGCAGGCTGAGCTCTATAAACACTGTCTTAGGCTCCACCGGCTAATTCAAAAGAATTTCAGGCTGGCGGGAAGCTCAGCCCTACAGAGGATTCTGGGACCTGTAGTCCAGACTTTGGTGGGTACTTCCGCTCTGGGGAAAGCGCGGCTTTCTTATTTGCTCCACTGGGGAAATAAGAACCCATAACCCAGTGCTCAGTGGGTTCGGCAGTACTTTGGCTACCTGAGGACGAGAACACGAAGCCCGTTTCCCTCAGGGATTCTGGGAAACACGACTCGGCCGTGAGAGGCGAAGCTGGTACTTCCGCCTAGAGGGGCGGTTCAGCGGCTTCCGTTCCTCTCGGGGATGCTGGGAAGTGTAGTTCCCGAGCCCCCTGCGGTCCGAGGCATTTCCGCCGCAGGACGTTGAGAGTGTGGCCTTCGTTCCTTTGGTGGAGGTGAGTGAGACTTGGGACCCCGCGACCTTTTTTTAACTTTTGTGGCTTGGTCGTAGGATCAGCGGGGCTCGCGGGTCAGCGGGAAAAGAAGCTGCGGTCAGCAGCGGAGGGCGGAGTTGAATGGCAGGGCAGTTGTTTGCCTTCCTCTCTCCGTAGCCGCTGCGTTTGGGGCGGTTCGGGAGTCCTCAGGTTGGAGACGGACCTGGATGGGGAGGTGTCTGAGGGTCTCCTGGGCAATCTGCAGCCCGACCCCGCCTCACTTCACCTCCTTCCCACAGCTCTATCGCTTCCTAGCGGTATAACGTTGGGTAGGAACTTAATCTTGCGGTGCTTAGTTTCTGGTCTTAGTTACCTATTCTGCAAAAGGGAATATTAACCTTATACATTTGTTTTGACAATTAGTAATATAGAACAAGTAAAATGTGTATAGAATAGTGCAGGAATGTGGCAACATGTTGGCTGTTAATATTAAAACTATCATAATAACCTTAAAATTATTCATTTTTCAGCAAGCACCTCTGAGTACCACTGGCTCTTCTTTCTGATCCCTTCAGGAACGGAAGTTGTACCTGGACTGTTTCTGACCTGTTTTTAAAGAAAGAGTGCATCCCTCAACAGGTGGCATCTGGAGTTATCCTCTGTGGATTTTCCAGGATCTCAGACAAGATCGTGCAATCTCCCAGCCTCCTTTCCTTCCCCTGCCCTGACTTCTGAAAGAATGCTGCAGAGAGGAGGGAGAGCACCCTGGCTCCTGGCAGCGGAGCCCCACTGTGACAGGACCTAGCATTCACCCTTCTCTTCTGCTCTGAGTGGGAGAAGGTATTTCATTCATTGGCAAATGTTTCTGCTATAGAAGTGTTCCGTTATTGTTGAATAATTGGGAACATGTGACATGAATATTAGTCACACCAGTTAAACATCGGGTGCTGAGTATACTCTAAGGGCTGTATAAAAATTAACACACTTAACCTTCACAAAGGCCCTGTGATGTGGGTTCTGTTCACCTTCCCAGAGGTGATGTGGGTATTGTGATGTGGGTTATTACACCAATTTTACAGATGAGGAAATGGAAACATCCTAAGTCACTTTCCTATAACACAGTGGGATTTGTGTCCTAGGCTTGGGTTCCTTATATCTGACTATCTTTGTCCCACAGTTTGAAATTCCAAATTAGAATTAGGAAATAAAATAGAAGAACAATCCACATAAATAATCATAGGAAACTGACTGCAGAGGAGGCATTTGGGATCACATTGGGGAGGGAGGTTGGAATTTTACTGTAGAGGATTTTGAAAGCAGCAAGGTTTTTTTGGACTTCTTTATAAAATTTTGAAAGAATTCTTAATTTAATTTTAAGCAATATTAGTAGTTCATATTCTGATCATAGAGATGCATGTTCTCTGTACAGAATGCAGAAAATATGGAAATATGAAATATTACAAATTTCCTTAATACTAGGATATAGATAATTATTAGCATTTTAATGCATTTCTGTTTAGCAGTTTTTAATGTGTTTTCCTCTATGTTTTATGAAATTATCATCACACTATTCATAGTGGGTCTTATTCCCTTATTTTTTTACTGTAGAAATTTCCAAACATAATCGAAATATGATGAACTCTTATGTAACAGTCACCCTGCTTCCATCCTTGGTAATCTTATTACTTCTCCCAGAAAGTTTTTTTCCCTTGAGTATTTTAAAAGAAACCCAGATATTGAGTCAGTAAGGCTTAAAAACTAATAACTATCATGAATGGTGTGGATTTTTTTTTTTTTTTTTTTTTTTGAGATGGAGTCTTATTCTGTTGCCCAGGCTGGAGTGCAATGGTGTGATCCTGGCTCACTGCAACCTCTGCCTCCTGGGTTCAAGCGATTCTCCAGCCTCAGAGTAGCTGGGATTACAGGTGCCTGCCACCACGCCTGGCTAATTTTTGTATTTTTAGTAGAGCCTGGGTTTCTCCGTGTTGGCCAGGCTGGTCTCAAATTTGACCTCAAGTGATCTGCCCACCTCAGCCTCCCAAAGTGTTGGGATTACAGTGTGAGCCACCACGCTGGGCCTCATTAATTGTTTATATGTGAAGGCCAGGAGTGGGGAGATGATGTTCATTTGCCAGAGCTGCTGTAAGAAAATACTGTAAATTGGTTGGGTTATACAGAAACGTGTTTGTTACAGTTCAAGGCGTCACCAGTTTTGGTGTCTTGTAAGGCCTCTCTCCTCTGTGTGCTGGAGCTCCCTTGCTGTACTGTAAGTCAACTTTATCACCTCTTTAAAGCCCCTAATTCCAAAGACAGTTATTTTCTGAGATACCGAGTGTTAGGACTTTAACATTTTGAGAGACGCACACAATTCAGCCCATAATATATATTAACAGCAACTCTGAGGTTTTTCACTCTTGGCAGCTAGGAGAATGCCACTTATGTGAGAAAGCTGGAACAAGTTGCAATTAGGAAAAGGAAGATGATTGATTTTCTTTGCTTTTTTGGATTTGCACTTGCCACTGGCATATAACTCTTGGTATCTTATCTCTCCAACTAGACTTTAGGGACCTGTTTCATGGACATTATTATATTCTTTTCAGAGTACCCAGCAATAGGTTTGCAAAGAGGAGTTATTCAGTGAGTAAATGTGATTCATGTAGCTGTCCAACAGACATCTGGATTTAGGGTACTAGAGCTTGCAATTAGAGAACAAAATAGAAAGATTATGCATAGTCTTTGTCCATTATCTCACTTACATTTGGTGGACTGTGGAATCTATCAACTTTTTCAGAGTATTCAAAAGTTGCTGTACAAAATGAGAAGGCAAGATGAGAGAAAAAATGGTAAAAAAAAAAAAAAAAAAAGTTGATGTACAATTGTAAATAATATTATCAAGATCTAAAATAAACTCCCTTAAAGACAAATCACTGTTAAGGTTCAGCGTTTTTTGTTTTTGTTTTTTTTTTTTTTTTGAGACAAAGTCTTGTTCTTTTACCCAGGCTGGAGTGCAATGGCACAATCTCGTCTCACTGCAACCTCTTACTTGGGAGGCTGAGGCAGGAGGATTGCTTGAGTTAAGAAGTTCAAGATCAGCCTGGGCAACATATTAAGACCTTGTCTCTATAAAAAGTCAAAAAATTACCTGGGCATGGTGGTGCACACCTGTGGTCCCAGCTACTTGGAATGCTGAGGTGGGAGGATCGTTTGAGCCCAGGAGGTCAAGGCTTTAATGAGTCATGATTGTGCCACTGCACTCCAGCCTGGGCAGCAGAGCAAGACCCTGTCTCAAAAAAAAAAAAAGATTTTATTGATAGAAACCATTAATGAGGATGGGTTTTATATTACTGAATGATAGGTGCTTTTCTGCATCTAAAAAATAAGGTTCTCTGAAAATATTCTTTGAACTTTTTCTCTCCTCATTTAATTTGTAAACAATCCTATGAGATTGTTAAGTCTCTCATTGTTAATTTTTTCATTTTATGGATGAAAGAACTGAGGCACAGAGATATTAATAATTTGTCCAGGATTTCATAGCGAATAGATAGCAGTGCCATAAATCTAGGCATTTGGCCCCAGAAGTTACTCTTAATCTGGGTATTTTCTTCTCAGTTTCTACTCTCCCTAGAAATCAGTCATACCCTGAGAGCCACAAGGGGAAATTATGTTGGGGGTACTCTGTGTGTGGTCAGGCAGGTCGCTTGCTGCCAGAGTCTTACAGCCAAAGGGACAAGTAGTATCTAGAATCCAGCCTAGTCTCTGTTCATCAAGCCAGGCTGAGGAAGGAACACTGTTGCTATTTGATGTTAAAAACAAAAAACAAACAAACAAAAAACAGCTATGAGGGTTAGTGACATCCTTGGCCAAATTCTCATGGCTTTTTTCTCCTTCCCCCATTTTTTTCTCCTTCCTTCTTAAGACTTGGCACTTCTCCAGAAGGAGGAGGACAAGATGACAAAGTCTGAGGTGAGTTGAACCTCCCTTTCTCAATAATAACTGTCGTTTCATTTCTCAAAGATTACGTACACCTTGTTCTCTGTTAGGATGAAGGAGAACAGTAGACATGTGAGAGCTTTTTGTGTGCCAGATGCTTGCTGCTTTTTACTTTTGTGTCATTTAATTTTTATTGCTTTATTTTATGACTTTATAATTTGATAAATAAGCATAGAATAGAAAAGTCAGCAACAGAATAAAAATCTCTCATTTTCCTACGGTTTCCCTTACATAACAGCTGTTTCGATTTTCCCATGTTCTCTTCTTCAGATGTATTCATAACTGTGTATTTGTAAGCATTGTATAGATAAAATTTTCCAGTTATACCTTTTCTAATTATTTGCTCCACATTTTTCATGGCTACATTATAGTCCCTTGGATTGATGTACTCTCTGGTGTGTATGTGAGATAACTTGTCTCCTGATTCATCAACATTTAGGTAGTTTAGAATTTTTACTGAAAACTATTACTACAGTTTTCCCACAAATAACCATTTTTTCCAAAAAGCAATTTGAAAGAGTTTTGCTATTATTTACTTCTAATGTTAGTTTTGATATGTGGTACTTTGAGTATTTTGTATGTCAATTATTTAAATATGACATTGTGCAACATGATTTAACTGCTCAGAGAAAATACTATTAGATATTTTCACATAAGAAAGCTAGATTTTTCTTATCCAGGCCTGAGTTATACCCTGTGTATGTTTATTTACTGATCTGTATTTTTTTTACTCTTATGTTAATTTATTTTATTGAAGTAATAATGTACTTAATTTTAAAAGTCCAGTAGTACAAGAGGACTTACCAGATACTTTTCTTACCGTATTCCTCAAACCAACTTTATGAGGCAGTACTTGGTCTCATGTGCATTTTAATTACAAAGAAACAAGACTGTAGAATTGTGGAAAGTTGCACAGTTTCACATAGGATACCAAAGATCCAACCGATTTAAAAAGACTCCAGGATTTTTACTTGATTGAAGAGAGGGAGGCAAAGGAAAATAATTCTCCACTCAGAGGACCTGGCCCTTTTTGTGTGGGTGCCTAGCTTGTCCTGGTTAATGGAAGATGCCTCAGATACTACTGTCCCTATTTGATTCACTCTCCAGTGGCCCCTTCTCTATGATCACTTGTCATTCATTTAGGGCACTTGAATATGCAGGGCTCCAGGAATGAACAGTTTTCTTATGAAAATTTAAAACAATATGATATGCTGACTGGGCGCAGTGGCTCATGCCTGTAATCCCAGCACTTTGAGAGTCTGAGGCAGGTGGATCACTTGAGGTGAGGAATTTGAGACCAGCCTGGCCAAACATGGTCAAAACCCGTCTCTACTAAAAATAGAAGAATTAGCCTGGTGTGGTGGTGCACACCTGTAATCCTAGCTACTCGGGAGGTGAGGCAGGAGAATCACTTGAACCCAGGAGGCGGAGATTGCAGTGAGCTGAGATCAGGCCAGTGCACTCCAGCCTGAGCAACAGAGCAAGACTCCATCTCAAAACAAAAACAAAATGCTAGTGATTCTTTATCATGAGTGATTTTACCCTCCCCCACCCCTGGCCAGACAACATCTGGAAACATTTCTGGTACCATAGTTCAGGGGTGCTGCCAGCATCTAGTAGGTAGAAGCTAAGGATGCTGCAAAACACCCTACAGTGCCTTAGATACTCTTGAACAGCAGAGAACTATCCCACCCAAGATATCAATAGTGCTGAGTTTGAGAAACATTTCTAAACACAAAGCTATACAAGAATACCAGCAAAATGTAGATGAATACCAACGTATATGCTAAAAAAATAAAGACTTAAAATCATCACTAGAAATTTTACAGAGCTATAAGACAAAACTCTAAATGGACAGTAATAGGTGAGGTACCAAAGAAAAATAAAGATGGCTAGTAAATATATGAAAATATGATCTTACTAATTAAGTGTGGACCAAAAAAACCAAGTTGTTTCTTACTGAACAGATTGCCAAAGATTTGTTTTAAATTGGTTATATTCAATGTTGTCTATAATATAGAGAATCATGATACTTACATTCTCTTGGGGGAAGGGTAAGACAGGGAAAAATTGAAAAAAATGTGTCATTGTTCATGATAATGTGGAAGTTGCATATTCTTTGACATTGCAGTTTTTCACTTCTTGGAACTTACTCTAAGAAGATAGGTGGGCTAATGTCTATGCAAAAAGTTGTTCTTTACAGCATTTATTATGAAAAGGAAAAATCTCTAAAGTATAATACACTTTATATGGAGTATTTAACTATATTAAAGTTGAGTATGTTTTTTTTAAGAATCTGGCACCTTTCCCTACACATCTTTTTCACTTTTCTCAGTGCTCTTCCTCTTCCAGTCAACCTTTGTTGCAAGATTTAGGTGGAGTGTGTTTGATGTTGTAGGAGGCAGTGACATTCAAGGACGTGGCTGTGGTCTTCTCAGACGAGGAGCTGCGGCTGCTGGACCTTACCCAGAGGAAGCTGTACCGAGATGTGATGCTGGAGAATTTCAGGAATGTAGTCTCAGTGGGTGAGGACAGGCATTCTCTGACTGAACATTGGCTCCCTCTGGTGTCTCTCTGTCCTTGGGTATACAGGGCTTTGAAGTTCTTGAACTGGTTTTCAGTTTTCTAATCATCCATCATAAGGCATAGTTAGGGAATGTTTAAAGTCTTTTTCCCCTGGCAAAAGTGTATATTTTGTTAAAGAACTATAAATTGATGACACGATAACTATACACTTCTATCCTTTCTCAAACTGTGGTCATCTCCAATTAGTGGGTCATGATACATTTGGTGAATTGTACCATTGGTTTTTTTAATGAAATAAAATGGGGTAGAAAATGTCAGAGCACTTGGCAGTAACTGCACATTGCAGCAAAAACTATGTCCTGTTGCCAAGAAGACTGTGAGAGACAATGGAGAGGACATGATGAAAACACATTTTTTCCAGTAATGTATACTTAAATCTACATATCTTGGGTCTTTGCATGAAATATGCTGCCTCCAATGGGTCATAATTAGAAGTGTGGAAAACACTAATTTTGATGTCCTAAAGATGATGAAACGAGGACAAGAATTTTTAGTAATTTTGGCCTCTGATGTATTAATTATAAAACTATGTCCTTGCCTTTTCACAGGGCATCAGTCCATACCAGATGGTCTACCCCAGTCAGAGAGAGAAGAAAAGCTGTGGATGATGAAGACAGCAACCCAGAGAGATAACTCCTCAGGTGAGGAGGAGTTGGGGCTGCTGGACTTTTTTCTGTTAGTCTTGGAGATAGTCCAAGGTTGGACTATCTATTTATTTCTGATAGTTCTGGAGGCTGGGAAGTCCAAGCTGACAGCAACAACAGATTCATTGTCTGTTGAGGGCCCGCTTCCTGATTCAAAGACAGTGCCTTCTTGCTGTGTCCTTACATGGAAGGGGCAAGAAATCTCTCTCAGGCCTCTTTTATAAGGGCACTACTCCTGTTTGTGAAAAATCTGCCCTCATGACCTAATTACCTTCCTAATGCCCTAGGAATTAGGATTTCAGCATACAAACAACGAGGGTACACACATTGAGCCCACAACACCCACATCTAATTGAAAGCTTAGCTTTAGCTGTAATCAAATTGAATATCATTTCCCCCTTGTGGCTTTCCTGTAGCCATTAATAATGAATCTTGCTCACTTGGTGAAGAACTACTTTTTAAAATAAAGATTTTTAAAGCTACTTTTAAGGCAGGTCCCCTGTAAAAGAAAAATACCTTACAGAAGGAAAAAATAATGTTTAGAGTATAGCTTTTAAGTCTTTCCCTTTAAAGATTTTCTTTGTGGCAACCATTTACCTCTTCCAAAGAGAGTACAGAAAAGAATGTTATTTATCATTTTAGTCATCCCTTTTCAAATATGGTATGTATAGCAATGCCTTTATTTTCTATAAAATTAGCCATAAGCAAATAAATGTTATAGAAGATAGCCATTAAATAAACATATGTTAAAGAAGGTAGATTTTAGTTTTCTCTTCATTGTAATAAGGGCCTAACATCATTTTCAATTAGAAATATAACCTGGGCAGAATAGGGAAATTGCCCTCTTCAAATCGACACATTCTCAGGAAGACCAAAAAAAAAAGTCACATTTAAAAATGAAAACCTGTGGCCAGGCATGGTGGCTCATACGTGTAATTCCAGCACTTTGGGAGGCTGAGGCTGGCGGATCACCTGAGACCAGAAGTTCCAACCAGCCTGGCCAACATGGTGAACCCCTGTCTCTACTAAAAATACAAAAATTAGCTGGGCATGGTGATGGGTGCCCATAATCCCAGCTACTTGGGAGGCTGAAGCAGGAGAATCGCTTGAACCCAGGAGGCAGAGGTTGCAGTGAGCCTAGAGTGTGCCATTGCACTCCAGCCTGGGCATCAAGAATGAAACTCCATCTCAAAATAAATAAAGAAATAAAAATAAAAGTGAAAACTTGCAAAATATGTACAGACATGACAAAACTATGTAGGCTTGAACTTAAAGGAAACACATTTATCTGTTTTCCAAGTTTCCATTATTACAACATAACTTTCTATTTGAATTATTTGTTTGATTAAGAAATTAATACCTTAATCATTTAGGCTAGAACCTTTCAAACTTTTGAGTATGAGTTACAATAAGAAATAATTTTTATATCATGAACAGTACAAACATCCACATATAAGTGTACGTGTGTGTGTGGCCTTAAACAAGAATTTATGCAGAGAAATATATTTACTGCTTACAAAACACCTCAATATTTTTCTATTCTGTTAATGCTTGTCACAAGCTACTGAATTTATTTCAAACTCACGAATAGTCCTAGCCTTCAGTTTGAAAAACAATGGTGTGATCCATATAGAAAAATTTATTTTCATCCATCCATTTTTATAGTCCGCTTTCAGAGACAACATTGTTCCCGAGGCCCTAAATATTGACTCCTACTTGAAAAAGGAAAAATTTCAAACAGAGAGAGAGAACAAAAATTTCAGAAGCAATCAATCCCTAGATCCCCTAGCCACTTTTCTGCCTTATGATTTTTTTTTTCTCCCAAGTAATTCTTACCATCATTTTGTGATCAGCCTGATTTTCTCATCAGCACCATTCACTTAGCTTAGCCCTGCATCTGGTGAAACCTTTAACTTCCCAAAAGAATTGCTCTTTCTAGTCCCTTTCCTATTATGCATAATTTAGTTGAAAAAGTTCTTTCACTTTTGTAATTTGGTTCAAAGTCTCCCTCAGAAGACAAATGGGAATTTATTTATTCAGCACATCTGTTGAACACTGTGTGTCATGCAGAGCTCTTGGGTGATGAAGAGGTGAATGATATAAAATGCTTGTCTTCATGGATGTCAACATCCATTCAACAGAGACATAAAAAATGATAAGGGGCATATATAGTTGGTCAGAGGGTAATATGTGCTTTGTCAAAACAAAACAGGTGAATGGAAATTGCCAGGGGTGTAAGGTAGATGGGGATAATTTACTATTTGATATTCAGTGGTAAAGAGGCCTCACTGGGCTGAGCGTGGGGTCTCACACTTGTAATCCCAACACTTGGGGAGGCTGAGGCAAGTGGATAGCTTAAGCTCAGGAGCTTGAGACCAGCCTAGGCAAGATGGTAAAACCCCATCTCTACCAAAAATAGCCGGGTATGGTGGTGTGCTTCTGTAGTCCAAGCTTTTTGAGGGCGCTAAGGCAAGAGAATCACTTGAGCCAGGAGGTTGAGGCTGCAGCAAGCCTTGTTCATGCCTCTGCACTCTAGCCTGGGTGACAGTGAGACCATGTCTCAAAAAAAAAAAAAAAAAAAAAAAAAAAAGTGGCCAGGATGTAAAGGTATTATTTGAAGTGTGGGGTTAGAAATATGTGTGGAGCAAGGGGTATGGCAAACTGGGGGAACAGCAT
>CAUYLG010058658.1:0-15000 GCA_963573385.1 Cacajao melanocephalus
AGGCTGAGGTGGGAAGACTGCTTGCGCCTGGGAGGTGGAGCCTGCAGTGAGCTGAGATTGTGCCACTGCACTCTAGCCTGGGCAACAAAATGAGATGCTGTCTCAAAACAACAACAACAACAACAACAACAACAACAACAAAACAGAAAAAACCCCACTATATCTTCAGCATGCACTGGATTCTTTTCTTTTCTTTTCTTTTCTTTTCTTTCTTTCTTTCTTTCTTTCTTTCTTTCTTTCTTTCTTTCTTTCTTTCCTTCCTTCCTTCCTTCCTTCCTTCCTTCCTTCCTTCCTTCTTTCTTTCTTTCTTTCTTTCTTTCTTTCTTTCTTTCTTCCTTTCCTTCTTTTTCTTTCTTTCAAGTGCACACTAGATTCTAAGTGCTATTTATGTATCAACTGATTCAGTTCTCAAAACAAACCTAGGGGGCAAGTACCACGATCATCTGCATGTTGCAGATGAGGTAGCTGAAGATAAGGAAGGGTAAAGTAACTGGCCAAGGTCACCCGGCCAGTAAGTGGGCCAGGGTTCAGACCAGGCCACTTGGCCCACTGTCACGAGGCTCCATAAGCACCCTTGGGGACAGAGCCTGACTCACAGGAGGCTTGTCATGTAGGTTTCCCTCCCCTATCAAGCCTATTTGGGATGTGATTCATCCTCCCCGTGGAACAGGGTCTCAGTGGGTGGCACTGCTGCCCTAGAGCACAGGGGCAGGGCAGCAAGGCTCCAAGGCCACAAGAGCCCCACCTCCTCTCCCCATTAGCAGGCCCATGGGCAGCCACTGTCCTCTGGGGGCCATCCATCCATCCAAGCAAAGTTTCTCAAGCTTTGCAAGCTCCCTGCAGTCCTGGCTGGGGTGGGCTGGGCAGGGCTCCAGGCCCCCATCAGCTGGTTCAGTGACAAGCCATGGCTTCCCCAGGAGCAGGATGGCCCTGAGTGTCAGGGAAATTGTTCCTGTTCTGCCCTCCTGCCCAGCAGAACTGCTGCCAGGCGCAGAGCACATGGTTCTCGGGGGGACAGGGAGACCATGGGCCCCGTACTGACGCAAACCTCCAGTCTTCAATGCCATGAGTTGTGTGACAATCACAGAGGTACTGAGGCCTGCAGCAAAGGCTCAGGATGCATCTCGGAGAAGGGGGTGGATGCAGGTGTCTGGCCCACAACCTGGGAGCCCCGTCAGAGCCGCGAGGCACATATGCAGCAACAGGGGCACACACATACACTCCTTTTCACCAAAGAGTCAATCCCAAGGAGCCAGTGACAGCAGCCAGGGGCACGAGGGCACTAGGCCACTTACCCGGTCATGAAATCCCCAAAAATGTAGAGGCCGTTCAGGTTGGGGTACTCGCAGCCCCGGTACACGTAGCCCCCTGTGACCGACTTGCCAATCGTGTGCGGGTAGGCAAAAATCGGCAGTATGTCATCTGCAGGGTGGGAGGGCGAGAAACTGCGGTGAGCCCGCAGCGAGCAGGTTCATCTGCCAGGAGAATTCCAGAGGGATTCCGCGGGGGCGGGGCGGCCACGGAGGGAGGGGTGTGCCCACGGCAGGGCTGGCGTGTTGGAAAATTTGTCGGCAGGGGTGCCAGGTGGGGATGGGTCGAGGAGGAACACAAGAGCGCTGCTGGGAGGTCTCCAAGGCGCAGGCAGGCTTCGGGCGAGGGCGAAGGCAGTCGCCAAGGGTTGGGGTGGGAGCAGATCCAGGGTCAGGGGGTGCCTGGGGTGCGGGTGGCCCCCAAGTAAGGCCCTGCCGCACAGCTCACAGAGTAGGGGCAGGGATCCCGGGGCGCGGGTGGTCCCTGAGGGAGGCCCTGCCGCACAGCAGGTGAGGTGCGGTGGGGGCGGATCCGGGGCTGGGGTCCCTGGGGGGCGGGCACTCACTGAGCGAGGCGTTGGCGCACAGGCTGCGGTCGTAGCACTGGAACCCCTCGCGCGCGCGCCAGCCGTAGTTACCGCCGCGCTCCACCAGGTCCACCTCCTCGTACTTGTTCTGGCCCACGTCGCCGCAGAAGAGGCGCCCGCGGCCTGCGCCCGACTCGGGGTCGCCGCGGTCGAAGGAGCAGCGCCACAGGTTGCGCACGCCCAGGGCATAGACCTCGGGCCGCGCAGCGGGGTCTCCCAGGAACGGGTTGTCTGGCGGGATGCCGTAGGGCAGGCCGCGCTCTTTGCGGTCCACGTCGATACGCAGCACTTTGCCCAGCAGCGCCGACCTGCGGGCGGGATGGGAGAGGGCGCGGCTCGGGGTCGCTGTGCGCCGGGGCGCACGGGCTCCGCGGGGCAGGTGCCGCGGCCTGGCTGACCACTGAGCTAGGTGCAGGGTGAGCCTAGGTTGTGGGGCCAGAGACCCCGGGATCCAGTCCCCCTTAGCTACTTACAGCCGGGTAACCTCATTCATTCACTCAACATGCATCTCCCACCTTCCTGTGCGCCAGGCCTGTCCCAAGCGTTGGACACACACATCATCTATTTCGTCTTGTCCTCACAACAGTCTTTTAGGTAGGTGGCTCCTAGTATGATCCCCCCTCTACAGCTGTGGCAGCAGAGCTCAGAAAGGTCCAATGACGTTGCCCAGTTGCTGCACCGCTGGGATCAGCCCAGACAGCTGCCCAGAAACCCAGGCTCCTTACCACACACTGTGTGAAATGTGGGTGTCCTCAACTATAACTTTAGAGAGGTCCCACTCAGTCCCCAGTCCTCCCAGACTGTGCTATAGCGTGAAAATTCCAGTAGAAAAATGACTTGTATTTACAGTTTTCTTCCAGTACCCGGCATTGTGACCAGCACATAGTGGAGGACCATTAAGTGTCTGCTGAATCAGTGAATGATGGATGGCAATAAAAGCCAAACAGGATGTGTAAACAGGACGTTTTGAGGAGTCCCAAATCAGCCTCCCCCATTCACTTAGCCAAAATGATAAAACCTACTAGGACCCACATATGATAAAACATACTAGGACACACCTACCAGAGTGTGGCTGTCTGGGGGGAGGGGGAGAGAGCACAGGGGTGCAGCCCTAAGCTGCATGCAGTTCAGGGGATGAGTAGCTCATGACGAAAGTGGGAAAAATCTGTAATGCGCTTAAAGACACAGAGAACATTCCCTTTTTATCTATGATTTTTGATGCACCAACTTAATGCATCAGCTGCCCTCGCTGTTTTGGTGTCCTCCCTCTGGCTTGCTTTTCAAGACAGGGTTTGTGAAGCTGTATTCCATTATCCCCACATAGCATTAGCACCCACACCAATCCCTTATCAGTAGGGACAGCAAACAAGTGTCCTCTTTCATGGTGGTGAAATTCTCCCACCCATTATGTGCGTTGTGATCAAGCCCCTGCTGCTGGCCTTCTACTTCCCCCATAGATTCCTCTCATATGCTCCAGGCTTCTGAACACCGTCTAGATCACACCTCTGAGCCCATTCACCACACCACGATTTGATAGCTAAGCGGGCAAAACTCGTAGCAGCAAAACGATGTTTTGAAGTTCTGTCCAATTATCCACTAATCCTTAATTTCTATTTTCTCAACCTTCCTCTCTAAACATATCCCAAACATGAGAAAGCTGGGACGATGCTTACGCTGTCACATATGAAAGCACAACTCACAAAGTGTGAGCACTTTAATTACTGTCATCAACACCATACTTGCTATTTTTACTTCCTGGGCTGAGGAAGGTTTTACCATTTGGCGAAGGGAATGAGGAGGCTGACTTCAGACTCCCTGACATCCTGTTTACACACACAAGACTGTGTGTGTGTATGTGTGTGAACATGTGTATGTATGTGGATGTGTGTGGATGTGTGTACATGTATGTGTATGCATGTTTGTGTGTATATGTGCATGTATGCATATTTGTGTATGTATGTGTGTAATGGAATGAGATCTTGAGCTTATTTGCTCAATCCAGGAAGTGGGGAAAAGAGCAAGACTACACGTTAACATCTGGGTCTTCCTGAGGGACCCTAAGGCAGGAGATCCCATGCTGGTGCCACCCTGCTCCAGCCAGCTCACACTTCCCATTCGACCTGGGGCATACCCCTTCCCTTCTTCCCGCAGGGAAGGCTGTCCTTAGAGAAAATCCCATCTGCCCCGAGGCTCACTGATGTCACCTCTCAGGTGCCTGTGATCAGAAAGTACTGTGCCTGACCCTGGGCAGCCACAATCGCCTTTACTTCTTGTGACAAGCCGCCTGCAGAGGGGACTTTTACCTCCTCTAACTGATGAGGGCAAGTGACTTGCCTAGGCTGCCCAGCTAGCTGCAGGCTGAGCTGGGACCCAGAACCTTTTCTCCTGCCCTACACTGCCTGGCTGAGGAAGGAACTCGGCCTCTGGAAGCGTGTGAGAAGACCAGGAGTATGTAAACCAACCCACTAGCCAACCGAAAGCTGAGCATACTTGTTCTGGGCATTTCCAAACGTCCCAAAGGGGTCTCCGGCCATCCCGCCATCTCCGGTGAAGATGTAGAGGTACCCATCATCCCCGAAGAGCAGCTGGCCCCCGTTGTGGTTTGAGGCTGGTTCTTTGACCTCCAGGATTATCCTAAAGAAAGATAAGGAACCCACAAAACTCAGCCTTCCACGCATAAGCCAAAAACGCAAAACAAGATCACGGTCTCTCTTGGATGTCATTTCACAATGGGAAAGACTTTTCTTTCCTTTTTTCTTTTTTCTTTTCTTTTCTTTTCTTTTTGAGACAGTCTTGCTTTGTCGCCCAGGCTGGAGTGCAGTGGTGCAGTCTTGGCTCACTGCAACCTCTGCCTCCCAGGTTCAAGCAATTCTCCTGCCTCAGCCTCCAGAGTAGCTAGGATTACAGGTGCCCAGCACCACGTCCAGCTAACTTTTGTATTTTCAGTAGAGATGGTGTTTCACCATGTTGGCAAGGTTGGTCTTGACCTCCTGACCTCAAGTGATTCACCCACCTCAGCCTCCCAAAATGCTGGGATTACGGGCATGAGCCACAGTTCTCTTGGAGAACTGGCTGTACAGGCTCATGTAAGATCCTGAGAATTATGTTTCCTCCTTTTGCTCTGGCTGCCAGGAAGCTCATAGTCAAGACTAATGCTGTACATCATAAAGAATCACGTTAGCCCTCACAGCTATCATATTTGATTTCTCCTCTTTTTATACATTCAGTGTCAAGATTTTACAGTTTTATCAAACACACAATGTGCTGTTCTTCGCCAGTTTGCCCTCAGACCCAGTCCTGGCCCTCCCACTACCTCCTCTCTACTTCAGGGGGTCATCTTCTGTGAATGACATTTCCCAGGCTTCTTAGCTAACTGGGCTCCAGCGAGGTTCAGCCAGTGGACAGCATTGGCAGGATCCTGGAGAGGGAGGAGCACTGGAATTTCTCCCCTTCTCTGTTTTAGGCAGCTTTTGACAGCAGCTGCTCCTTCTCCCTGGCTCCACCTCTTCCTGCCCAGGCCAATTACGGTTCTAGCTTCTACTGGGTGTCCCCGGCTCCAGAGCCCCAGTAACTCTATCTTCTCACTTTGTCTGCCCCGCCCAATAGGCAGCTTCTTCCAGTTGTTAAGCTCAGAGTGGCTGCCTTCCTTCCCCAGGTTGCCCTTTTTTTTTTTTTTTTTTGACAGAGTCTTGCTCTGTTGCTCAGGCTGCAGTGCAGTGGCAGGATCTCAGTTCACTGCACCTCCACCTCCCAGGTTCAAGCAATTCTCTTGCCTCAGCCTCCCGGGTAGGTGAGGCTGAGGCAAGAGAATTGCACCTCCCGGATATAGGTGACCACCACCACATCCAGCTAGTTTTTGTGTTTTTAGTAGAGACGAGGTTTTGTCATGTTGGCCAGGCTGGTTTTGAACTCCTGAGCTCAAGTGGTCCACCCGCCTCAGCCTCCCAAAGTGTTGGGGTTACAGGTGTGAGCCATGGTGTCGGAGCCCGTTTATCATTCCGAACACCTGAGTAACTGACTCCCAGGACCAAAGTCTACCTACCGAGTAACCTGATACAGGGTTTATTTCAGACTGTTATGTGTGCCCCACATGCAAGACCAAGTCAGACCCATTTTGAAAATAGTTGGGGCATAAATCAGCCACAGAGTGCAGGCTCTGCAGGAGTTGTTGAGAGGAGCAGAAGCCCGCAGGCAGGAACAGTGAACCTCAGGGCAGGAAGGAAAGCAAGTCCTCGTGGGCAGGGGATTCAGGTGGGAAAAAGGAGCCAGTTGGGCTCTGGAATGGCTCCTCAGGCCAGAGTGAGGCAGGCTGGGGCAGATGGTGGGCTTTGGAGAAAACAGATCGGGGTTCCGGCTCTGACCTTCCCTCCTCTTGTGACCCAACACTCCACCTCTCTAAGCCTCCACTTTCCCATCTGTAAAATGGGAAAAATAATACCAGCCTCAGTGGGTTTTAGGAGAATCAAATGAAATGAACCATCTAAAGTGCCTGAAACAGAAAAGCTGGTGGAGAAATGTTGGGCCTTGCAGGCCAGATGGAGGGGTTTGGCTATGATCCCCATGTGAGGTCTGTTCTGCAAAACCTTCCCCAGGCCCCAAAGCATGAAATTCACCATCCCCGCCAGGTGTGTTAAATATTCATAATATTTAAGAACAGTATACTGCTGGGCGCGGTGGCTCATGCCTGCAATCCCAGCAATTTGGGAGGCTGAGTCGGGCAGATCACGAGGTCAGGAGTTTGAGACCAGCCTGGCCAACATAGTGAAACCCCATCTCTACTAAAAATACAAAAATTAGCTGGGTGTGGTGGTGCGCGCCTGTTATCCCAGCTACTCAGGAGGTTGAGGCAGGAGAATCGCTTGGACCCGGGAGGCGGAGGTTATAGTGAGCTGAGATTGTGCCATTGCACTCCAGCCTGGGGGACAGAGTGAGACTCCATCTCACACACACACAAAAGAACAGGATACCAACTGGTACTGTCACACCAGTGCTTCTGGTGCCCTGTCCCCACGCAGACCCGGGTCCCCAGGGAAGCCACCTCTCAGAGCTGTGGTCCACGGCGTTATCGTCGTCTTCAGAGACCCTGAACTCGCTGATGCGGATCCACTCTTCGGCGCGGATCCCCACTGAGTAGTAGGTGTAAAGCTTGCGGTTGCGCCTGAAGCTGGGGTGGAAGGCGATGCCCAGGAAGCCACGCTCATCGCCCTCCCAGGGCGAGGTGAGCACCGCCCGGCTGATGTTCAGGAAAGGCTTCTCCAGCCTGGAGCCGTTGGGCAGGTAGGCCCACACCAGCCCCACCTGCTCGGCCACAAAAAAGCGGTGGGTGCCGTCACCAGCATGGACCATGGCCACAGGGTTGCGAAGCCCATTGGCCACCTCCTCCAAGCACAGCTGCAGGCAGCCCGTGGCATCGGCCACCATGTGACCCAGGTCTGAGTTGAGGTTCTTGTTGACCATCAGGTTAGGGTAGCAGTAGTCCGTGTCATCCAGGGACAGGTAGTGGCAGAACTTGTCACGGTTGTCCTCCAGCGCCCAGAGCTCCTTGTCGGTTGATAAGTGGCGGAGCAGCCTCCGGCATTTCTGCCACATGGTCAGGCAGTAGTCCTGACAGAGCCCGGGCACAGTACGCAGTGGTGTCGACGGGTCCTCGGCGTCATAGAGGTGGGCTGCATACGGCGAGCATTCCTGCAGAGACAGCAATGGTTCAGAGATGCTTTGTGGAGGTGCTTACCCACTGTGCGACCTTGGGTAGGTCCCCATCTCTCAGAGCCTCAGTCTGCTGATCCATAAAATGGAGACAATGTCATCTGTCTGTTACCGCGATAAGTCTCAACAACAGTAGCAAAACTTAGGTCTTAGAGTTTGTGTTGTTCTGTTAGAACACAGAACAACACTATTACTACTCCTGTTAATAGCAGCAGCAGCTACCCTGGAGCACCTGCCGTATGCCAAAAAGGGTCTCAGGCACTGTCACCCACCCTCTCTGTGTTAACAGCGCACCTCCATCCCTACATCAGCACAGCTCACTCCTGCATTTAACTTGGGTTCCTGCCCAAGGCTCACCTCCAGTCCTCTGTGACCACCTCGTCCGCACCCTCTAGTACCTTCTGGCCTCTATCTGTTGAAAAACAGTAAAACACCAAGTGCTCCCTGACCTGGCTCTGCCCGTGGACAGCTCCACTGTCAGCACCCACCTCTCCGCACATCTCCAGCCTCCTGTCTACTTTCCATCTCCTGATACTCAGATACGGCTTGGATCTGTGTCCCCGCCCAAATCTCATGTAGAATTGTAATCCCCAGTGTCGGAGGAGGAGCCTGCGGGGAGACGACTGGATCACAGGGGAGGAGTTACCACGAACGGTTTAGCACCATCTCCCCTTGGTACTGTCTGCAGAGTGAGTTCTTGTGAGATCTGGTTGTTTTAAAGCGTGTGACACCCGCCACCACCTCCATCTCTCTCTCTTGTTCCTGCTGTCGCCATGGGACATGCCTGCCTCCCCTTTGCTTTTCACCATGATTGTAAGTTTCCTGAGACCTCCCCAGAAGCAGAAGCCACTATGCTTCCTCTATAGTCTGCAGAACTGTGAGGCAATTAAAACTCTTCTCTTTATAAATTACTCAGTCTTTTTTGTTGTTGTTGGGTCTCTCTCTGTCACCCAAGCTGGAATGCAGTGGCACCACCTCAGCTCACTGCAACCTCTGCCTCCCGGGCTCAAGAGATCCTCCTGCCTCAGCCTCCTGGGTAGCTGAGACTACAGGTGAGAACCACCACACCTAGCTAATTTTTGTGTTTTTTGCTAGAGATGGGGTTTCGCCATGTTGCCCAGGTCAGTCCCAAACTCCTGAGCTCAAGCCATCCTCCCGTTTCAGCCTCCCAAAGTGCTGAGATTACAGATGTGAGCAAACGCACCCGGCCAGGTATTTCCTTAGCAATGAGAGAACAGACTAATACACACCCCCAGCCATTTCACACCTCTGAGCCTCAGCACAGCCTGCTGCCTTCACAAGCATGCCCTTCCTCCGCTTTTCTCTGGCAGGCAGAACCCTCTTTATCCTTAAATCATGACCATGGCCTTGGGAGAAGGAGTGCTAACCAATCACAGCAGCTCTGGGGTTTTGGGCAGATTGTGGGCCAGGCACTAGGCCATGCACCCATGAATCTGCATTTCCTCCTCAAGGCAACCACGGGAGGGAGGCCTGTCCTTATTCCCACTGCACAGAGGTGGGAGCAGAGACAGCAGAAGGAAGCCACTGGCCCAAGGTCTCATGTCACGTAGGCCAGTAGGGTTTGAGCCATGTGTGCCCAGCTCCCAACTACCCATCCCCAAATGCCAGTTAAGTGTTCCCACACCACAGCACCCTCGCTGTGTCCCACCCCTACCCAAAGCAGAGGCCTCAGCTCCAGGCTGTCTGCGGGCCTCTCTCTGTCAGAGCCGCCAGCCTGTGGCGTGGTCATTCTTTTTACCTGTGGCTGACACTCTTCCCCACCTGTGAGTTCACCAGGCCAAGGCCATGTCTGAGTCAGCTCTGGGCCCCAGAGACTTCAGGGGGTGCTCCTTCTGCAGTGGGGAGGCACTGACAGCCACACACTCCCTCCCTTCACAGGGAGGATCAGGCTGGGTTCCAGCAGGAGGCCTCTGGGATGTTTGGTGGGGATTGGGGATGGGGGATGGCAGGCTGCCTCCCAGGGAGTTCTCAAGTCCCAGGCCAGGGCCCACTCACTCCTGTGACATGACTGTGGCTTTTGGTCACACCACAGCCTGTCCTCCTGGCCCCTCTACTGCTGTGAGGCTAGGTCTCACCTGACAGGCCAAGGGCCACTTGGTGGAATATCTTGGAGTCCTGGGTCAGTTGCTGTCCCAGGTGCAGACTGGGGTGCCATGTCTTACATGCCCCCCTCTGCCAATAAGCAGGCCAGATAGCCAGGCCTCGGGCCTCCGTGTGTGCTGTCCCTCCCACGGTTCCCCCGGGAGCCGCCTGTGGGCCAGCCAGCAGCTGCACCTGGGCCAGGGAGGGGCTGTGTGCACACGCGCCTTCTTTCATCTTTGCAAGGTAGGGTCACTGTGACTATTTTACTTTATTTGTTTATTTATTTTTTGAGACAGGGCCTCGCTCTGTCACCCAGGCTGGAGTGCAGTGGCACAATCCTACCCCACTGTAGCCTTGACCTGCTGGGCTCAAACGATCCTCCCCACCTCAGCCTCCAGACTAGCCAGAACCACAGATGTGCTGCACCATACCCGGCTAATTTTCATTTTTATTTTTTGTAGAGACAGGGTCTCCCTATATTGCCCAGGCTTATCTTGAACTCCTGGGCTCAAGCAATCTTCCCGCCTTGGTCCGCCAAAGTGCTGAGATTACAGGCATGAGCCACTGCACCCGGCTTGACTCCTATTTTATAGATGAGGAACTGAAGCTTGAAGAAGGCCACATGCCAAGAAGTAGCCAGACCAGGGCTCACACCCAAGCCTCATGATGTCTGGACTGGTGTTCTTTCCAGATTAGTCAGCAGCATTTCATTCACCAAGAATTCACTGAGCAGAGATTGTGCCAGGGACCAACTTGGTTCCAGAGACACAGTGAGGGGCAGAACAGACATCTGGAAGGCAACGAGAGCCCTCCATTCACCAAAGCCCAGCCCAGAACTACAGAGGGAGCAGAAGGTCCTCCGGGAGCCACACTGAAGACCTCGGCATCCACACGTCCAGGCACCCAGCAGGTGCTTCCTCGTGGCCTACGTACTCTTACTTACACACAATATAAATGTGGTGCCCAGACCAGGTAGTCCAGAACTAGGAATCAACAAGAAGACACAGTGGTTGCTGCTGGCAAGAGGATGATCCGCAGCTTGGCTTCAGTGTGTTTGAGGGCAGGTGGCAGAAAGCCCATGGGAAAGCAGCCCCATGTCACAGGGTCCAGCTGCCTGGACCATTCAATGCAGGGTGGAGAGCCCCCATCTTGCCCAGAGTTTGCCACCACATGTCACTGACACTGATGACTTATGGCCCTGGGTCCTGAAGGTTTCTTACGTCCACCATTCATTCTTTGAAAGACGGATCCTTTGCACACGATGTCCTGTCCATCAGATAGCCCCTCCTCACCCACTCCCTCCTCTGGCAAACTGCTATTTGTGACTCAAGGCCAACTCAAAGGTCTTCTCTTGTCCTCCATGCTCCCAGGGCACTGACTGTCCCATCCCTGGCCCTTATGAATGTTCCCAATGCACTGTCCATGTCTCACACACTACACTCACTCCACTGAGTCTTGCAGCTTACAGAGCTCTCGACAGCAGTCACTGCTCCATCGCCAGGGCTCTCCAGTCTGTCGGCCTGGCTGGTACTTTATCATCTCTTTGCATGTCTGTCCACTCCACCGACTGTGGGACACAGTGGAGCTTCAAGGAGGGAGGCAGTGCGGCAAAGTGATTAGAAGAGCCAGAGCACACAGTCTCCATGTGACCATGGATAAGCAGCTCCTCGATCTTTCTGTGCCTGCATCCTCCTCTATAGAAGAGGAAAGGAATTCCAACCTCATAAAGCTGTTGGAAGGGATAGATGGAGAAGATGTGTATGTTTGTTCAGTAAATATGAGCTGTAGACATGCAACTCAACGCTTCCTCCTCCAGGAAGCCTTCCCTGGGGTATGTGGCCTTTTCCCTACACTCTTTGGGGAATCCCTGGCACCTTCCTGTGTGTGTCAGTCTCCTGAAGTGACAAAGGGGACTTTTGAGACTGAGCCTGTGACTTGCCAACTGCCTTTGGGCCCAGCAGCCAGCACAGGGCTGACTCCTAACAGGCTGAGGAAGAGCCTGCTGGATGCATGAGCCAGTAGAGCATATTTCATGTAGATCTCCGTCAGAAAACATGCTGCGATGACCAGCGGCTTAGGCAACCCCAGGCACAGGGGAGGTTAGTGACGCAGAAGGCTCACACCAATGCACTGGGCATGCCACGTGCCAGGGCTGCCCTCTCTCTTCCAGAGGACACAGGCATCTACTGGACAAGCAAAGCCTCAGGAAAGCGTCTCCCGTCTCCCCAGGGCAGGTGTGGAGGCCTGAGTGCCTCCATGCTGACGGAGACCTATAAATAAGCACCTCCGCCACTTCCCCAAGTGGAAATCAGGAGGTGCCAAATGTGGACTCTGCCTTGGCTAGCAGAGAGCATGTCCTCCCGCCAGCATGCTCTAGGAGACCCTGTTAGTGAAACCATGACCCTGTCTCAGCCGCCGTCTCCAAGCTCACTCCAGACATGAGGTCACTCTCAGAGACGCCTGGGCTGAAGTGTTAGCGGTCACTCCACTGCTGGTTGCTTAAGGCCAGGCTGTCCTGGGAAGGTTCCCAAGAAAAGAGAGGTGCCCTGCCAGGGGACAGCATCAAGACTGACCCTTTCCTTCCTCCATCCACCTGCCTACCTCACTGCCCTGCTGAGCCTGGTGCATAGCAAGTGCTCAGTAGACAAATGTGGCATGGATATAGGAACCCTGCTATGTGATGGGGATGGGGAGACCAAAGGACCTGGTCCTGAGGGGCCCCCAGGCTGGTGAGGGAACCAGACAGTTGGCCAGACCATTCCCGTGCCCTTGAGGTGCACAGCGTGGGAGTCCAGCAGAGCCCACCTAAAGGTGACCAGCCCATGCTTTGTTACATTCTGGAGCTCCCGAGGGCCCCTCCTTATCCTCCCAGACCCTTCTGCTTCTCACCTAGATAAGCACTCACATCAGCGAGTGTGGACCATGTCCCCACCTCAACCACTGCTGGGCTGTGTGACCGCTGGGCAAGTCCCTGCTTCTCTCTGGGTTTTCCTTGAATCTGGCTCCGAGAATCACCTGGGCCCCTCCCAGGGCTGGGCAGCCAGTGAGAGCCAAGGAAACCCTCAAGAAATCCAGCTGCCAACATTTGCCGAGCCCCTGGCATGAGGCATTTAATCTGCAGGACAACCCAGGGGGTGGTTAAGGTTTTATTTTATTTATTTTATATTTTATTGTATATTATATTATTTTTATTTTTATTTTTTTGAGACAGAGTCTTGCTCTGTTGTCCAGGCTGGAGTGCAGTGGCTCAATCTTGGCTGATCGCAACCTCTGCCTCCTGGAGTCAAGTGATTCTCCTGCCTCGGCCTCCTGAGTAGCTGGGATTACAAGCGCTCGTCAACATGCCCAGCTAATTTTTATAGAGAGGGGGTTTTGCCACATCAGCCAGGCTGGTCTCGAACTTCTGACCTCACAGGATCTGCCCACCTCGGCCTCCCACAGGGCTGGGGTTACAGGTGTGAGCCACCGCACCTGGTCTCATTTTAAAGATACTGTCACTGAGGTGCATCAGTGACCTACCTAGCCGTGCAGCCGAGGAAGTGACAGAGCCAGGATCAAACTCCGACTCCAAGTCAGCCCTCTTTCCCTTCCCACACCACCTGCCCCTCCTGGCCAAGGGCTGGGACATGGCTCTGGCCCCTGGGGCCTCTCCACCCCAGGCCTCTCACTGCCCAGACGCTGGGCCAGCAATGCCTTGGGGCTGCCCATCCTGCCCCATTTCTGCATTCAGGCAGCGTTTGCCCGCTTGGGTGTGGTCGGGTGTTGGGGCCTCAGACTCCCACAAGAGAAAAACAAACAGCGGTGGCCCCGCCAGGTGTGCCCAGAAGCAGGGACTCCACCCTCAGAGGGAAGATGGGGGCCCAGGGCCTTCAACAAAGAGCTGTCACTCAGATAGTCTTGAGAGAGCTTCTGCCAGGCCAGGGTGCCATCCCCAGGAGATGGTGGCGGAAGTGCCAAGGGCATCAGGGTGGGGGAGGGACTCTCGTGGGAACAGTGGCCCCCAACACCCTCAACAAACCCTGGCCACATGTTGACCAAGCCCACGGCAGGGCCCCCTGATTTCACTGCCTGGGCGACAGCACAGCAGAGCACGGACCCGGACAGCTGCCTCTCCACCCACAAGGGCGCGGCTGCTCGGGGTGGGGCACTGGAGGGTCGACTCCAGGGGGCCGAGGCGGAGGAGCCCCCAACCTCTGAGGAAATGATGATATCATCTGTCCGCCACTCCTGCTTCAGGAGGGGAAACTGAGGCCCCAAGGAGGCCCAAGTCACAAAACTAATGAATGGCAAAGCCCAGAGTCGTCCGGGGATGCCGGGTCTCCCCGCCCCGTGCCAAATGACTCCCTCTTGGGGCCTAGAGTTCCCGAGTCCGCCGCCCACTCTTGGCCCTCGCCCCAGCGGGGTTCGGATCTCCGCTCCAGGACCTGGCCGCCCGCGCTCCGCCCCGCCCGGTGGCCGCGCGCCCGCTCACCTGGCACAGCAGCTCCCTGGCGTAGCCGGCGCAGTCGGCCCACTCGGCGGCTAACATGCGGTGCGCCAGGGCCCAGAAGCGGCTGGTCAGCTCGGCGTCGCGCTTCTTATCGCAGCAGCCGAAGCCCGAGTACCGCGAGCAGAGGCTCAGCAACCGCTGCGGCCGGAAGGGCGGCCTGAAGTCCAGGCACTGCGGATGCGCGGCAGCCCCGAGGACCCACAGCGCCAGCAGCGCCCCGGCCCCGGCCCGGGCCATCGCTGCGCCCCGCGGGGGAAGAGGCGGAGGGACGGCAGCCCCGGTTCCCTCCCGGGGCGCTCGCGGCGGCAGGGAAGGGGCGGGCGATCGCCTCCCCTACACGCAGGGCCTCGAGTTCGGGGACCTCCCCTTCTAGGAGGCCACCTCTGGTCAGGGACACGCGGCGAGACTGAAGGAAGAGGGACGCGGCGGGAGAATACGGCAGGACCTCTTTTAACCGCTTTCCAAGTGCAAAGGGAGTGGCCCGCTCTGTTGAAAGCCCCGGTGTGTTTTCCCGGTTCTGCCTGGGGCCCTGCTTCCCCCACTCCCCCCAGGGCGCTATTTAGCCAGGGAGGCGCAGGGCCAGAGGCCTGGACTCCGGGGCTCCGGTTCCACCACCCACTCGGCTAGGGGAGGTAACCCCTGCAGCCAGCTGTCCCCGAAAGCTCTCACGGAACAGCCTAAAAGTGGGGGTGAAAGGGAAAGGACAGGGGGTGTTTCCCCAGGACTCTCAGGGAGAAGTGAAACCTGGCCCAGGGCAGCGGGGTAGGGGAGGGGGGAGGGGGAGGGGAGGGGAGGGGGGAGGGGG
>CAUYLG010058659.1:0-24489 GCA_963573385.1 Cacajao melanocephalus
GAGAGATAGCATGGGGAGAAATGCCAGATATAGGTGATGGGGAGGAAGGCAGCAAATCACACTGCCATGTGTGTACCTATGCAACAATCTTGCATGTTCTTCACATGTACCCCAAAACCTAAAATGCAATTTAAAAATTAATGAATTAATTAAAAAAACTGAGTTAAAAAATTAGAGAAATCAAGAAGAAAATGTATAGGCCAAATGATGAATCCATTTGTAGACATGATGAGCTTTATATCTCATACTTTAGTTCTGTCTCACAGCGCTTGGTCAGCAGGCCATTGGAAATGTTCTAGTTCATAAGTAACAAGATCAGGATTAAAGTATAACAATGATGTTTAAGGCCAGGGAATAGTTGGGACCTCTGACAAAGACAAGGCAAAACACATTAAGGATAAAACCATGGGCAGTCATAGGGGAACTGTCAACAAGAAGAGTGTACCAGTATTCATGGCAAGAGAGAAATAATAGTTATAGTGCCCAGTTCTCAAGTAAGGAGGGCTTCAAAAGAGGTAGATAGAGAAGAGGTCATTGGATTTGAATACCGATACCTTTCTCACGAGTATTTAAGATGAATAGATTGTAAAAGCTATTAAGCTATTTTGCATGGGGAAGATGGTACAGAGGACATAAAGCATTGTTTTGAAAGGTGTGGTCAAGAAAGAAAAAAGAATGCAGCAGTTAAAGAATACAGCTGTGTCACAGATGGTATTTTCAAGGTGTGGGAGATCTGGGATATTTAAAAAGCAATAGATGAATATTATATTATTTTATAAATACGGTATTTTTCTATTATTTTCCTTTTTAGTAGCTATAATTACATCTGTATCTTAGAGTCAAGGCTGTGTATTTGAGTTTTTTTCTTCTCTTTTTCCCCTCAATTAGACTTGCCAGCTATCTGCAATTTTAATTGGCTATTCCATAGAAACTGTTCTTGGATTTTGTTTTTAATAAATTCACCATTATTCTGTCTTTTATTATTATTTCTTCCCTCTACTTCTTTTAGTTTTATGTATTATTTGTGCCAACCCTCTATAATTAATATTAAGTTCATTGATTTTTATTATTTCCTATTTTATAATAAAAACATGGAATGATACAAATTTTTGCTTTAAGTACAGATTTGTATGTAACACAGTTTTAATGCAGCTTTCTCATTATCTTTTATTTCTAACTGGTCCTGATTGTACTTTTGATCTGACTTACTGGAGTTATTGTTTAATTTCTAAGGGAAATCTCATTTATTTCTAGTTTTATAATAAAGTTATCAGAAAATATGGCCTAAACTAGGTTTTTAAAAAAACTTTTAATCTATGAAGAATTTCTTTATGATTCATTTTTAAATTTTTTTTTTCACAGAACTCAGGAACTTGTCAATTTGTCATTCTTCTAACAGTTTTCTTTTTCTTGCTGTTTGCTTTGTTGCCCATAAAAGAACATGCAAGTTATATTTTCATTGAGATCTGGGTGTTTGGATCTAGATCATTGTTGTTATAATGTTTCATTTACATCGTATATTCTTTATAACTATTTTTGATAATCAAATCCTATTTTATAATTAACTTTACTCATGTTTTTGTAGATTTCTCACATATTTCAGCAATCACAGTAATTTATTTTACATTATGGCTCCTTTATTGGATTTCTCAAGTTTGCTTTAATTTTTAGAAGATTGTATTACATATTAAGGTAATTTTTCCCAATAAAGTGTCTGTAAATGTTGTATTTTCTGAATGATTGTGTATCTGACAGTTTCTCTCTAGTCCTCAAACATAAAAGAAACTTTATCAGATTATGTGATCATGAGAGTTTCTCCTAAAAAGTATTATGCTTCTTTTTATTCTTCATTTGTATTGTGACAGAATAACTAGAAATAAATAAATGTATAAACATAAAATGCAACCACTTAGAAATTAAACAGTAACTTTTCAAAAAGTTTGGTCAAAAATTCAATTAGGATAATTTAGGAATAACAGATAATGGGAAAGCTGCATAAAACTTGAGACTATCTTTTTTTAAAAAATTATTATACTTTAAGTTCTGAGGTACACGTGCAGAACGTGCAGGTTTGTTACACAGATATATACATGCCATGGTGGTTTGCCATGTTGGTTTGCTGCATCAATCACCCCTTCATCTGCATTAGGTATTTCTCCTAATGATATTTCTCCCCTATTCCCCCACCCCTTGCTATCCCTCCCTAGCCCCCACCCGAGACAGGCCCTAGTGTGTGATATTCCCCTCCCTGTGTGCATGTGTTCTCATTGTTCAACACCCACTTATAATTGAGAACATTCAGTGTTTGGTTTTCTGTTCCTGTGTCAGTTTGCTGAGAATAATGGTTTCTAACTTTATCCCCATGTCCCTGCAAAGGACATAAACTAATTCTTTTTATGGCTGCATAGTATTCCACGGTGTATATGTGCCACATTTTCTTTATCCAGTCTTCATTGATGGACATTTGAGTTGGTTCCAAGTCTTTGCTATTGTGAACAGTGCTGCAATAAACATATGTGTGCCTGTGTCTTTTTAATAGAATGATTTATAATCCTTTGGGTATATACCCAGTAATGTAATTGTTGGGTCAAGTGATATTTCTAGTTCTAGATCCCTGAGGAATTGCTACACTGTCATCCACAATGATTGAACTAGTTTATACTCCCACCAACAGTGTAAAAGCATTCCTATTTCTCCACATCCTCTCCAGCATCTGTTGTCTTCAGAGTTTTTAATAATTGCCATTCTAACTAGCATAAGATGGTATCTCAATGTGGTTTCAATTTGCCTCTGCCTCCTGGGTTCAAGCGATTCTCCTGCCTCAGCCTCCCAGGTAGCTGGGATTACAGGCATGTGCCGACATCTCACCAAGATGTAAACTAATGTTTGTATATTTTTATATGTTGTGCTGGAATTTCAGCAGAACCTTTTTTTGAGATGGAGTCTCGCTCTGTCGCCAGGCTGGAGTGTAGTGGATCCCGGCTCACTGCAACTTCCACCTCCCAGGTTCAAGTGATTCTCCCTGCCTCAGCCTCTTGAGTAGCTGGGACTACAGGCGCGTGCCCCCACACCCAGCTAATTTTTGTATTTTTAGTAGAGACGGGGTTTCACCATGTTGTCCAGGATGATCTCCATCTCTTGACCTCATGATCCACCTACCTCATCCTCCCAAATGGGATTTCAGGCATGAGCCACTGCTCCCAGCCGGTAGAATCTTTTAATCTAAAATTCTATATACTTCATTCTGAAAAAGTGTTTATATTTTTGTTTAATAATTTCAACTCCCTCTTTGCTTTTCCATGAATTCTTCTTATAGATATTGGGCATGCTGAAATTATCTTTAATTAACATTTTTGCCTAATTTATTTCTCTATGTCTTTTTGCTTAAATTTCTTGGAGATTATCTAAACTTTACCTTCAAATTCCTCTATTGAGTCTTCATTTCTGAGACTATAATCAGAATTATAATAATTTATTATGAATAATAATAAATGACAATGTATCATATTATTATTAAACATAATTATCATTAATTTATTAGTTCTTTCATGCTTTCTGAATTTTTTTTTATAGAAACTTCATATTTCATGCATCTATTTTTAAAAAAAAAATCTCTGAAATTATGGATAACTTCAGATGCCTCCCTCCTCTATTGGGGAAAAAGATTCTATTTTCCTCAAATTACTTTTCTCCCTATTTGTTTAATGTTGACTTTGCATGGCAGAAAATTTCTTCAAAGGCACAATGATCTTTGGACTTCCATTTATATGTAAGCATGCACTAAAACGCTGATTTAAAACTTTTTGCACTTGGATGAGTCTGTTGACAGAGTGTTTCACTGAAAAATCACCTAATGTTTTAATATTTTGATCTTTTATGTTGCTAAATCTAAAATTTCCCAAAGATAAATCTTCAAATCCCCTGTTAATTGTATAAGGCAGGATAATAGTCTTCCGTGACCCAGGTAGGAAAAGAGAACTGGAAAACTCAAAACTCAGGATTTAAATTTTTACTTGGTACAACTGATTTCACTATGGTATCCCAATACCAACTGTGTCAGGTATTTTGCATCCAAGAGACCCCCTGCTTTACTTTTTAGGAAGAGTAACATTTAGGATTATTTCGAATAAAACATGCTAAATTGATACGAAAATGTTTACGATGTTTCATATGAAATGAAATGACTAGAATAATCCTAGCTGGAGTATTTTACTGTAATGATTATGAGGAAAAAGGAATCACTAGGAGGTCGCATTCTCAAACCGTGAAACAAACATTTACCTTATTCTAAGGTATCCCATGAGAACAAATCCTTTAAAGAAATTACTACCAAATTATTTTGCTTCTTCTTTGTAAATCTGTTTTGAACTTACCCTTTCTTTTCTGTTCTCAGTGACCTGATCACCCGGCCTGACTCTTTCATCCCCTGCTCCTGTCTAAGGCCTCGCCTATCTAGGGCCATATTCACTTCATTTGAACGATTATTTTAAATGCCTTATGCTGACTTCACTGTCTCCTGTCTCCTCTGCTCCCTTTTCTGGAAAGGATGATCCTAATAGAGTTGGGTTTCAAAAAATTTTAGCTGTCTATCATGGCTCATGCACTGTCCTGGGAGCATTGTGGAGAGGCAGGAAAATGTGATTCATTTCCCCCTGGACTCGAATCTGTTAGACATCATTTAATAGCTGTGTGATGTGATGCATGTCAACTACTGCTCCATATTTATTTAAACAAAATAGGAGGAAAATACTTACACAGGGTTGCTATAAGCATTAAATGTTAAGTGATTAGAACAATCTGACACATAGTATGTCCTCAATAAATGTTATTATTATTACTATTACCATCTTTGTGTTTTGTTTGCCACTGAAAATATTCATCCAAACCTCTTTGTCTGTCTTTAACATTCTGAAGGCATGTGTTTCTGTAACCTTCTGTGGATTGCATTAAATGCACGTTGAGTCATATGGGCTAATACTGAAATGGAAAAGTGTTTTGCACTGAACAAAAAAAATATCCTATGTTTTTCAAAATATCACAGAATAATTTGTAATGAATATCACAGAATAATTTATACTGAATTATCTTAGTTTCTGTATGCATGAATCAAATCAGTACACAAAGAAATGTACATAATTAAACAAAACATTCTAAAAATTTGCAGAATTGCTATTAGAGAGTATGAGTTCTGAGCTGATTTTAATATTATCAACTTGTACTTATTAGCAATGAAGGATCAATTTAATTAGATTTAATTATCATAAAGTATTGACCATATAGATTCAATGTAATTATTTATGCATAACATTTAAGTCATATCTTAAAATTTAGCTGACTTTTAAGTTTAAAAATATGAATAGTATAATGCTTTTAAATACTATTCAGAAAAATATGATGCTAAAATAGTTAAAGTAGTTATTTTTATAGTAAACATTCAAGTGAAGTAATCCTACCTGAAAATACTTTATTGAAGAAAATTATTTGAAACTCTAACTTTGTCCATCTAGAATATAATCATGAACATAATGATAAAAACATAATGCAATGGCTTCTCACTCTGCGATATACAAATTAGAATTATCTAATAAGTTAAAAGTTAATATCTAATAAGTTAAAAGTTAAAGGAAATGATTATTCTACTTCAGCCCTGTTGCAGCAAATACCATACATGCCCTGCATATTTACATATGTACTGTGTTGGGGTGAAGCTCTATAATAAAGTTACTACATCCCATTTACTCAAAATATTACAGGTCTGACTTCCTGCACTCTTCCCTTAAACCACCTCTTCCACAATGCACATGCCAGCATGCTGCACATTCAAGATGCCACCGTCTGCAGGCTCAGAGTTAAGGGGAGAAGGCACTCTTTTACCTGGCTTTTTCTGCATAGAACTGGAGTGAAAGATAGGGCACTTCAGGTAGTAATGACAAGAAACCAGTATTAAAAACCAATATTGTTGGAAGATAAAAGCAAGGAATAGCAGATCCAGATGAAATCCAGAGACAGTGGCTTTTGACCTTTTACTGCTGACACAATTTTGGACAGACCAGCTGTATTTAATGATGGGTAGACAGTGGGTATCTTTTCTCCAGTGCTCCTCTCAGCCCTAATAAAGGAACCTGCAGAGTTTCTGTCTTTTACACTGTCTGTTCATAAGATACTTTCACAATATTAATTTGTAGATCTTTCATCCTTATGAGGTATGCATCAGGGTACTTGGTCTCCTCAAAAGTAGCTTCTCTGAAGCTCTGGATGACATAATTTAGAGACCACACAGATTTAGGAAATGGTAAGTTTAGTACTCCCATCTGCCTGCTGCCTAAAGCCAGGCCGACTCAAAACACTAAATAGAGAGAAGTGATAAATTTGTAGTCGTAGACAAGTTTGTCACATGTTGTATTTATTGATAAAGTTATATATTTATCAAACATGGAACTCCTACTAAGTCCTAGGTCTTAATATAGGTGGTGGGTGTAAAAATATCTGGTTCTTGAGATTAATGTGCTCTCAGTCCGGTGGGGAAATAAATACATCAACAGATAATCACCATATAATGCCAAAGTGTTACAGTAAAAAAATATGTCCTGGAAGATGTGGAAAACAGAGGAGGAATGTATCTACCTGTCAGGGCAAAGTAGACAAGAGAAGGCTTCACAAAAAAGCTGTCTCACGAAGGTAACCAGGGCCTCTAAATTTTCAAATCCTATACTTATGAAATTTGACTGTCTTTGTACCTTGCGAACCACTTCCTCATTCCTGAAATTATTTGTTTGGCCTCTGGGACTGTGGACTAGATTCTTCCCTAGTTACCATCTGACCATGTTTTTACATCGTTTTCCACTGGTCTTCCTGAGTGTGCTTCATAAATTGACTCTTTCCAGCGCTCCGTTTGTGCCATCTTCTCTTAATACTTTTCGTCATGTCTGTGGTACAGAGCTCTCTTATAAATATTCATGACCTCAATTGCCTTGCATATAACAGTGTCTTTGAAATCTTTACCTCTAGGCAAACTTCACTCACAAGCCCATGAACTAAGTCATGATTGGCCTTTCAAAAGTAGTCATTCCCTTGTACACACCTTTTCAGTGAAGGATATCACTACCTATTCACATGTTATTTTAGTTTTTCTTCATTCAAAAAATGTTTATCGATGCCTATTAGGTTTTAGTCATGATGTTAGGATCTGGTATGCAGTGGTGCAAAATCAGACCTGACTTCTACTCTCCTGAGGAAAATAAACTTTTAATTAATGGCTTAGAAAAGTACAGTTCATTACTTGCATGTGTCAGAATCACTAGAGGAGGGAAGGATTCTTTGAAACATGTCAACATAGGGTTCCTTCTTAGACCTATTGAGTTGTAATCTCTAAGAATGAGAAATATGCATTTTAAGTAAACTTTTAAGTGATTCTTAGGAATATAACCTAAAATTTAAAACCTACTTTTAAAAATAATAAAACAAAAAAAATACATAATCATATACTATAAAAGTGTCATAGAAGAACACTAAAAGAACTAAGGAGGATTGCTAAAATAATTGTCGCTTATTGCCTGGGAGTTAGACAGGGACAAGCTCATCCATGGATGTCCATATGGGTTGGTTGATTGGATTTATGTATGAGTGGAAGGAAGTGAAATGCTGAAGATTAATGTCAAATCAGAAAACTAGATCCCATCTTTTCATTCATCTTTTGCCCTTACTCTACCATGACCTCTGTTGTCTTTACTATATCCCAAGTCTATCCTATCTTCTTCATCACCACCACTTAGATATAATTTGCAAGCTCTTGTTTTGCCTGATATTATGGCAATATTTCTCTAATTCATATTCTTATTTCTCTGTCATCCTACCCCTGATGTGTCACCATAGTGATCTCCCTAAAATTAAAACATAATAGTATGAGCCAGGCTTGGTGGCTCATGCCTGTAATCTCAGCACTTTGGGAGGCTGAGGTGGGTGGAGTATGAGGTCAAGAGATAGAGACCATCCTGGCTTACATGGTAAAACCCTGTCTCTACTAAAAATACAAAAATTAGCTGGGTGTAGTGGCGTGCATCTGTAGTCCCACCTACTTGAGAGGCTGAGGCAGGAGAATTGCTTGAACCCAGGAGGCAGAGGTTGCAGTGAGCCAAGATGGCACCACTGCACTTCAGCCTGACGACAGAGCAAGACTCTGTCTCAAAATAATAATAATAATGATAGTATCATTTCATATATTTGCTTAAAAATCCTTTAATTGCTCACCACAGCTTTAAAGAATAAAGTCTGGAAACTTGCTGCTGCTTACAAAGCCCTTCATTATATGGCCATTGTCTTGTATTCATACAAACCATATTCTAATCATACCATATTGCTTACGGTGATTACAATGTGTGTTTGCTTAGAGGATTCATCCAACCTGAAATGCATTTCTTTGCCTTCTTCAGCTCCATTTTATCTTTCATAGCAGTCTTACCTCCCCTGAGAAACTTTTTACCCCTGTGCTGATGCTGAAGTGCCGCAGCTGTATGTTCCCCTAATATCCTTTGCATGACTCTTTAACATCACTTGCAAATTTTATTATCATTACTGATTGACTTCCTGTCCCATGGACTGTGACTCTGAAAGAAGCAACTATCTTATTCCTTCTGTATGCACAGCCCCTAGTCCAAAGCTACATTTATTATCTGACAAATGAGCTATCTTTTGACTGTATTTTATTAATATGAAAGCAGACCCTTTAGAGTCTATATACATTTTCTAGGGTCTCCATAACAAAGTATCACAGACTGGGTGGCTTATAACAGAAATTATCATCTCACAGTTCTGGAGGCCAGAAGTCCAAGATGTTGGCGTAGTAGTTTTTTTCTAAGGCCTCTCTCCTTGACTTACAGATGGTTTTCTCCTTGTACCATTACATGGCATTCCCTCTATTCATGTCTGTGTCCTAATTCTGTCTTCTTATAAAAGCATCAGTCATATTGGCTAATATCCCACCGTAGTAATCTTATTTTACTTTAATTACCTCTTTAATGATTCTGTCTCCAAATACAGTCACATTCTGATATATTGAGGGATAAGACTTCAACATATGATTTTTGGGAGGTACACAATTCAACCCATAACAGAATTCCTTAGCATAGTGACGTATTTAGTGATTAGAATGCTATAATCTCAAGTAGCTCTTAGTTCTAGGGATCTTTCTTGTATGTACCCTTGTGCCTGAAAATCAGTATCTACCAAATTTAAAGAATTAGAAGAAGCAACTTGAAGTCCTTGTAGAAGCAGCTGACAGAATCTTCACTTTTTTCCCCATGGCCACTGTGATTACTCAGATTCCTGTCATCATCTTTCATCTGGAATCCTGCAACAGCTTCAGTGTGATTGACTTCTCGCTAGTCTTGGACTCTTCCAGTCTTCTTTCTACCCTACAGTCCAGAGATTCGAAAACATGACTCATCGTCTCTGTCCTGGCTGTATCCCTATGGAAGATCCTCACTACCTTCAGGATGACATCCAAATCCCTCTCAATGGCTCACAAGGCTCTTCATGATCTCACATGTACCCTCTTTCCTGGACTGTTTCTTGCTACTCCATCCATTGCTTTTATCTGCCCTCCTAGTATTCTTAATAGCTTTAGTTTCTCAGTTTGTCAAGGCTTCTTTTAACTATATCTTAGTAATCTTGCTTTTTGCCTGATATGCTGTTGAGATCCTCTTCTGTGCCTTATCTCCTGTATACCCTCCAGACTGCAGTCTGCACATTCATGAACCTGGGACTTCCTGGTCCTGCTGTGTGCTTCTCTATCAGTTCCATTTCCTTATCCCTCTGTAAGGGAGCCTCACTGTGAGCTATGATTGGCCTTTGTTTTTCTTTCTCCCCATCTGCATTATATCGGGAGAGCAAGAACCATGTCTTGGTCACGTTGAATTCTCACATTGAACTTTGTGCGTTGAACAAAATGGGCATGCATAATGTTTTTGTACAGCACTAGAGGGCTGAGTGTTAAAAACCACTTGAAAATATCAATTTAAAGAGTCTCCACATTTTAAAAATAACAGCTTCATTGAGATAACTTACTTGCCAAAAATTATCTCTTTCAACGTATGCAATTCGGTGGTTCTTTGTATATTCACGGTGTTGTACATCCATCACCAATATCCAAATTTAGACCATTTTTATCATCATCCAAGAAATCCCATACCCTTTAGTGGTCATTCTCTATTTTCTTCTTCCCTAACTCCTGGAAGTCAGTGGATTTGCCTATTCTGGATATCATATAAAATAACATCATGTAATATGCAGTATTTTGTGATTAGCTTCTTACATTTTTTATTGTAATGTTTTCAAGGTCCGTCCATTTTGCGGTAGGTGTCAATACTCTATTTCTTTTTATTGCTAAGTAATATGGATATACCATGTTTGTTTATCCATTCATTAGTTCATGTATATTTGGGTTGTTTCTGGTTTTGGGGGTATTAAGAATAATGCTGTATGAACATTTATACACAAATTTTGGTGGGAACATATGTTTTTAATTATCTTGGATATATACCTAGAAGTGGAATTACTAAGTCATATGGAAACCCTATGTTTAGCTTTCTAAGGAATTGTCAAATTTTCCAAAGCTACTGTACCATTTTACATTGCCACAGCAATGCAAAGAATTCCAAATTTCTTCAACCACATCTTCATCCACACTTGCTATTGGTCTTTATTTTTTTACCATGATTGTCCTAGTGGGTGCTGTGGTTTTGATTTGGATTTCCCTGATAGCCAGTAATGTTAGGTATATTTTCATTTACCATTGACCATTTATGTATCTTCTTTGGAGAAATGTCTATTCAATTTATTAGCTCATTTATAGTTGGATTAATGGTCTTTTAACTATTGAATTTTAACAGTATTAAGAAATATATTCTGGATACAAATCCCTTGTTAGAGATATGACTTGAAAATAGTTTTTCCATCCTGTGAGTTGTCGTTTAACAAGCTTGGTGGTGTCTATTGAACCACAAAATATTAAACACAGATGAAGTACAATTATTTTTGTTGTTGCTCCTTCTGTTTTTGGTGTCATATCTAAAAAAAACACTGCCTAACACAAGGTCACAAAGATTTACTCCTCTTTTCTTCTAAGAGTTTTAAAGTTTTAGCTGTTACATTATGTCTTGGATCCATTTTAAGTTAATTTTTGTATACAGTATGAGGTAGGTGTCTAAATTCATTATTTTCCATATGGATATCCTGTTATTTTGGCATCATTTTATGAAAAAAAATTCTTTCTTTATTGTATTTTCTTTTTATCTTTGTCAAAAACTAATTGACCACACAGGTAAGGATTTATTTCTGGACTCTCTTGTCTATGCCACTGATTTATTATTATGCCTGTACTGTTATCTTGATATGACATCCTTTGTAGTAAGTTTTAAAATCAGGAAATGTGAATATTCCATCTTTGTTATTTTCTTTCAAAATTTTGGCTATTCTGGGTCCCTTATATTTCCATATAAATGTTAGGATCACATTGTCAATTTCTGTGAAGGGGCCAGCTGAGATTTTGATTGGGATTGGGTTGAATATGTATCTCAATGTGGGCAATATTGCTATCTTAGCAATAGTAAATCATCTGATTCATAAACACAGGATTTCTTTTCACTTATTTATATATTTTTTCTTACTTTTTTCAATGGTATTTTGTAGTTTTTCTTGGATAAGTCATGTGCTTCTTTTGCTAAGTTTATCCCTAAGTATTTTATTTTCAATGTTAGTGTAAATGATTTTTTTCTTAATTTCATATTAAATTGTCTTTAAAATAGGAGAAGTCTTTGCTCTTTTAAAGGTTATATATATCTGGAACATCACAAAAACAGGATTTTAATCTGGGGATCATCTCAGCGTTTTAGATTTTCAAAGGACACAGGCCATTTTGAAGAAGAAAAAAACATTGTTTTCGTGGTCACTTAAAGCTGTACATGAACCAAAGGAAATGCAAAATATTAAGGAAGATATATATACATATATATATATATACACACACACACACATACACACATATATAAAGACATATAATTATATAATTTTGTGTTCTGTTATCAAATTAACTGTGTAACATGTACTCATTCATGTGTGAATCATGTGATATGCAAAATATCATACTAAATTTTGAAATTTTAAGTAACCATGCAGATTGTATGCATTTATAAAGCCTATTGACTATATGAAATTTAATGAGTAATGGTTTAAAAATAATCATTAGTGTCACTGGAAGTATTTGCACATGGAATCTTCCATCACATAAGTCAAATATGTTGAGTTTTGGATGGATATCAGGGTGTCAAACTACTCAACAAAATAATTATTAATAGTATGCTTAACATATAGAGCAAGAAGAACATGTTAAGAATGGTATGACTAAATATAAGTATCTGTAAACATTGTATTTAAAATTATTCCACATCCTGTATTAACAAAGATATCACTTGATATTTCAGAAAAACATTGTTTTAGAGGTGTTAGATTGTCTGGGAGTTTTGTAATAAATACTGATAATTATTAATTATCATGGGGCTTTTAATTGTTCAACATTCTTGTAATCCTTGCTTCAGGAGTTATTAAAACTACCCAGAAGAAAATTATTCCATAAAAATTATATTCTTTTTAAAGAGTTTATAAAGCAGTACTCTTTGTTGACTTTTCTGAAAAGATAGTAAATTTTAAAACGCAAGCACACTCACCCGGAAACTTTGGTTTCATGATTTTTTGTGTACTTGTCTGCAATAATAACAGGATTTGACAGCAGAAACCAGCTGATGACTTACATTTTCTGAAACGCACTGAATTGAAACCTATTGAATCAATCACTATTGGTAAACATTGTCAAGATAAGAGTGGGCTATTGTTTTGTCCCTGGAAGATCTATCCATGTAACTATCATCCATTTGTTATACTATGTATTTTAGACTGAAAACATAAGAGAATAATACCAAAGATGAGGAAAGCAAATTTTAATAATATGTGGTTAAGGCATCTCTTTATACTTATAATGAAAGATGGCATAATTTGTTAATATGGCAATACACAAGGGTTGAATGATTTTTGTTTATGCTTTGTAACTGTTGTGGAAATCAGGCAGTTTTAATTTACTTTCAAATAGTGTTAGTTTTAATCATTATTTAGCAACTATGTAAAACAAGTTATTAGTGTCAAATATTACTGCATTTGTAAGATCCTTACTGAAGCATTTATTATTTGTCCTTTCTTGAAGTGGATACTAGTTGGTTTTCAGACTCTAGCTATGATATCAACTCACAGTATACTTTAACATAAATAGATTCCTTGATAAAAAATGAAGTCATGTATATTTAGGATGCATATTTAACATATTTACTAAAATGTTATAATCTATAAACTATAACATTACAATCTCCTTTATAATAAAAATTTCATATGTATTGCTTAATTTTCTTTTACTTAAAGAAAACTAACAGCTGTTAAAAATTGTAGTATGTTTCATATTCTTTTAACTTTATTTTTCCTTTATGAAAAACATTTTTCCACTGGTTCAAAACATTAAAAAATTATCAAGGAAAATTTCACATTTAGCTTATAATGATAAATACTTATCCTATGTAATACGACTTACCTAGTATAGGTATATTTCTTTTTTAATATGTCTTATGTTCTTCTGAGAAATAAAGCATATTGAGAATTAAAGGTTCTGACACATGGTTAGAGAAACTAACCTTTAAGGTTTCTTGAAGTTTAATGTTTCCAATATTTTTTTGCTGTTTTTTTTTTTTTTTTTTTTTTTTAGCAGGAACTTGTAAATCTATAGAAGTTCCCAACAAAAATGCAATTTTCTTTCTACAATAATTAACTCTTAAATATAACCTTCAAAAATATATCTTCTTATAAGAGTCCATTAAGGTATAAAGTTAATACCTGAAGCACACAGTGGAGCATTTCATTTCTTTCTCAGTATTTTTGAAAGAAATCGCTGTGTGCTTCCAATTTACCCTTATTTCTTTCTTCCTGCAATCCTGTAAGTAAATAAAATAAAATTGTTTAAAGTCATTAAAACCTAATAAGAAACTAGAGGGTTATAATAGATTACATTTCCTTTGTGTTGAGCTGACAGGATAGATCTAATAGTCTTGAATGCCCTTATGACATATGACAGATGAAGTAGCATCTACATCCTCAAGGGAGGATGTCTGAAATTAAAGACACACAGAGTCTCTACTCTACCTTGAGGAGATTAGACAGCCCTCTAAAAGGCTTGAGGTTGGGGACTACAGTTCTCTGGCCGCAACCATTCACCCCAGATTTAAGAAAGGAAAGCACTCTTAAGTAATCGTTCATGTGAACAATTTCAGTCACCTGATTGCCAAAGAGTAAGCCACCATAAGAATGATGAGGAATATTGCTAAAGCTACACATTTTGGGCTGTTTAGGAAGTATACAGTAGGTGTTGCTGGGTGTGCCTTCTCAGTAGATAACTACACTGATATTAAAATGAAGGTGGCCACGAAGTAGCTAAGTTTAATTTGAGCTGCATTAATTTTCTATTATTGCAAAACAAATAACTCTAAAATTTAGCAGTGTAAAACAATAAACATCATCTCACAAAATTTCTGTAGATTAGAAATTCAGGAACAGGTTAGCTGGGTTTTCCTGGCTCAGGGTCTCTCATGAAGTTGTATTCAAGATGTCATTTAGATGTCACCTGAAGAACTGACTGGAGACAGTTGGTGACTTTCTGGGTGGCTCCTTCACGTGCATGGGAAGTGGTGCTTGTTGTGGGCAGGAGGCCTCTATCCTTTCCACAGAGCTGCTGAGAGTTTTCAAGATGAGGTAGCAGGGGCTTGGCTCTGGAGGTGGGACTTGGACACCAGACCAAACTGAGGACTAGCTAAAACATGGACAGGACGGAAGCAGCTTCCCATAAGACCATTGCCATGGCCGTTACAGCCTCTGTCCATGGCAATGATCTGCAACCCAGTAGTTATTGCCCTTTTCCTAGAAATTTCTGTATTATCCACCCCTTATTCTGTATGCAATTGAAAGTAGATTTGAACATGGTTGCAGAACTGCCTTGAGCTGCTGCTCTCTGCCTATAGGTTAACTCTGCTCTGGAAGAAAAGTCATGGAGCTATAACACTGCCTAGAACTGTAACACTGCTGCTTCAGTAAAGCTGTTTTCTTCTAGCCATCAGCTCTCCCTTGAATTCTTTCCTGGGTGAAGCCAGGACTTCTTGCAGGCTCAGTTCCACTTTGGGGCTCCTCTGTCCTGCATCAGTGACACTGGAGTGCTTCCACTGAAGTGAGTTATCCAGCAGAGAACAAGGCTGAAACCAAAATGCCTTTTATGACCTGGCCTCAGAAGAGACAGACCATCATTTCTGGAATATACTATTGTTTACACAGACTAGCCCTATTCAAAGTGGGAGGGGACCACAGAGTACATGAATTTTCGGAGGTGAGGTTATTGGGGGCCATGGTGGAGGCTGACTGCCAGAGTATAGGAATTCTTTTGGATTATTAGTAAAGATGGACTTATGAAAATAAGTTGTTCTTTTTTTCTGAAACAGTCCTTCATCTCCCTTTTCTGTGCCTCTTTGAGCACCCTCTATTTCCAAATCCCAGTACTTCAAGCTGTCTCCTTATTCCTCAGGGCTCTGCTGTGGTGCCTTCCCATCCTTTCTCCCTCATGAAGTCAACAAATATGTATTAAGGGCAACTTGTAGGCCAGTCACTGTTCACACCAGTGAAAAAATTACTCATTTCATAAAGCTTACCTTTTCTAAAGTAGCTGCTTTTCATAGTAAGTAGTCTCTCATCCATAATTTTCAGTTTTATCCTATTAGCATTCTGCTAAAATTACTGTATGTCTAATAAGAAAAACAAATTCGAGGTAAGAGATCAATGATTGGCACTATCTCTTTCAAGAACTGATTGTATTTCAATAGAATTATTCTATGATTTAACCTGAAAGCCTAAGGTGGGATTTTAAGGCCCTGAGGCAGATACTAAGCAAAGGAGGGAAAGTCTCATTTGCACTAATTTCCCTGCTTTAAATCACCATAGGACTACTTTCATTCAATGAAAACCATTACCATCAAGTTATCTCATTCAGCATGATGTTTTGCACAACCTGGAAATGCAAGAATGAAGAAAAAAGCATATTTCAAGCCTAAATAGGGGCAAAACACGTTGATATAGTTATCTCCATGATCACATGAGGAAACTCAGAGATTAATGTAACTCATGTTGCCATTTCCTTTTGAAACTGATGCAGTGTGATTTGAATTTCTTTAAGTATGAGAAAAAGACATGGATCATCTTTTACATATGTTTATATTCTAACCCAGTGTTTCAGGGATTCTGGCATTTATATTTGTAACTAACTCTAAAGAATCTTTCCACAGGGCTTCTTATTATTTTTTTGTATATATATTTTTTTACTTTTAAAACTGTTTAGACCAATAAATCTTTCTCCAGATGTCACATTGGTCAGCATGGAGGAGGTAAATGGAAACTAATGACAATCATCAAGTTGATGATGTGAATGATATATTGGATCTAATCACTTAACACTTTCATAAAGTCAGTATCAGGGAAAAAACTAGGCTCTTATTATGGTAAACTGTATTTGTACTGTCAGCATTCTGTGATTTATTACAAACCCATGGCTAGGATTAGGGTATTATAAATCGGGGGAAAATGGAAGGCTCATTAATTTTTTATACCCACAGGTGGAAGACATGCAGTGGGCTAACAGAGAACACACTCACCCAGCGTCTGTCTGCAGCCTGCCATGTAAACCGGGGGAGAGGAAGAAAACGGTGAAAGGGGTCCCTTGCTGCTGGCACTGTGAACGCTGTGAAGGTTACAACTACCAGGTGGATGAGCTCTCCTGTGAACTTTGCCCTCTGGATCAGAGACCAAACATCAACCGCACAGGCTGCCAGCTTATCCCCATCATCAAATTGGAGTGGCATTCTCCCTGGGCTGTGGTGCCTGTGTTCGTTGCAATATTGGGAATCATCGCCACCACCTTTGTGATTGTGACCTTTGTCCGCTATAATGACACACCTATTGTGAGGGCTTCAGGACGTGAACTCAGTTATGTGCTCCTGACAGGGATTTTTCTCTGTTATTCAATCACCTTTTTAATGATTGCAGCACCAGATACAATTATATGCTCCTTCCGACGGATCTTCCTAGGACTTGGCATGTGTTTCAGCTATGCAGCCCTTCTGACCAAAACAAACCGTATCCACCGAATATTTGAGCAGGGGAAGAAATCTGTCACAGCACCCAAGTTTATTAGTCCTGCATCCCAGCTGGTGATCACCTTCAGCCTCATCTCCGTCCAGCTCCTTGGAGTGTTTGTCTGGTTTATTGTGGATCCCCCCCACATCATAATTGACTATGGGGAGCAGCGGACACTAGATCCAGAGAAGGCCAGAGGAGTGCTCAAGTGTGACATTTCTGATCTCTCACTCATTTGTTCACTTGGATACAGTATTCTCTTGATGGTCACTTGTACTGTTTATGCCATTAAAACCAGAGGTGTCCCAGAGACTTTCAATGAAGCCAAACCTATTGGATTTACCATGTATACCACCTGCATCATTTGGTTAGCTTTCATTCCCATCTTTTTTGGTACAGCCCAGTCAGCAGAAAAGGTAAGTGGCAGGAAGTGCTCTTGCAACTTTTTCCTGGATTTAACATCTTCTTTTAGGATGCTTTTCTTTCTTTTTTTTTTTTTCTCATTCACATATTCTCTCAAGATGCTTCAGTCTATGCTATTCTTACCTAGCATATATATATATATCAAGGTCACATTGCTTTGAATTTGTGTTGACAAACACTGATTTTCCATGGAAAACACTTTAATGTGTCCTCTTTGGCAAGGTTGAAGATTGACAGAGCTCACATCACTTTCTGAGTCTCTCTTCCCAGCTCTGCTATCTGCTAACATCATTATTCTTTTCCAAATGTTAATTAAAAGAGGAAGGAAGAAAGGGCAGACATGGTTCACAAGGGTGAGCTGTCCCCAAGATATGCCACTGCATGACAAATGCCTTCTTTCTGTTCTAATGTAACTCTGGGAAAAAGCCATTGCTTGGTAATTATGATGATTTTAGTCATCGAAGCAGAGTTTATGATGAAATCCTCAGACACACACACAAACTGAAATGGCTTCGTTCAGTCTGAACCATCTTACTATTTCTTCTCAGTCCTCATTCTTGTTACTTTTTCATATATGGAAGTTGATGGGGAGGGTAAAGAAGGCAACAATGGATGATTATATAAAGCAGTTTATAAATTTTAGAAGGCAAAGATCAATGGACTCCCCGAAGTAATTTCTTGTCACTAATCTCCCATTAACGTTTTCCACATAAAATACTGCTGGTAAAGAAAATCTGTATATGAAGGGAGTGTTTGCTGAGTTGAATGTTGTAGTTCTATGTATAGAAAAGCAGAGAACTAAGGTGAACTCTAAATTCCAAGATTTGAGTAGTGGGATGGAGATAAACCAGCTCAAAAAACAGAGGAAAATGCCGTCTTTCTGTAATGATAGCCCTTCCGCCCTGACGGGCATGTGAGGGAGTTCTTTCAGAGTGAGGACTTGATTATTCCATCCTCTACCACCAGAAATTGTGAGAAAAATCAAACATCCTGGGGTAATTACATTTCCCAGGCTATAACATTCCACGGAGGTTCTGCATGACCCAGCAGAAAATCCCAGCAAATTCAGAGAAAATTTCCACAAGAAGGGTCAGAAAGCTCATTAGTATGAGTATTCATCCCTTCCTCAGTCAATGTGGGCTTCAACTATTTTTGGACAAATAATGTACTTCAGCAAACTTGCTGCTGAAGGGAGTAAACTTGTTATTCTATTAAAAAGGTTTCTGAAAATTTATTTTCAAAAATGGTAAATTTATAAAATAACCATTTTCTCTGAGAACAGTAATATTGCAGAGTTGTAGATGCCCTCTGAGGAGCAGTGATGAAGATGATAAGAATTTCACAGTGAAATGGACACACGAATATGCCAGAGGGTGGAGGTTGCCTTGTGTTGCTGAGACTGTAGTAGTTGTTCATTCATTTGAAAGCCTGGGGTTTATGCATAATTTTATGGGTGTCTATATAGCTATGCCTATGCAGATATGATTGAATGTGGCTAGCAGAATTCCTTTTCCTTTCTTAACTTTCTTAAATCAAAGTAAATCTAAAAAGTGCACCGAAAGACACATTATAAAATATGTTGATGGATTCCTTTTGCATTTGTAATATAGTTGGATGTGAAAAAGTCTGAAGAAATCAATTAAAAAACACTAACTCTAGGAATTTTGAGAACATTGTAGAGTCCACAAATTATTTAGCCATGAAAACGTCAAATTTAGATTAGCGCTACATCTAGGACTATCATATTATAAATAGCTAAGATTTTGGTACTGAGGTTCTTCATATTATAAAATTATGTGTTACTCTATATCTTAAAATTTGCTACCTCCTATTCTCTCTGCAAGTATCTTTTATTATTCAAGACAATACATAAAATGATTGACAAGCTCAGGCAACACAGCGAGACCCTATCTCTACAAAAATAAAAATAAAAATTAGCCAGGCATGGTGGTGTTCACCTTTAGTCCAGGGTATATAGGAGCCTGAGGCAGCAGGGATTGCTTGAGCACAGGAGTTCAAGGTTATAGTGAGCTAGGATCACGCCACTGCATTACAAGGTGGGCAGCAGAGTGAGACCTGGTCTCTACCAAAAAACAATGCTTAAGAATGTTTATGTTTTCACATTGCTTAAACTATTGACATGAATATTAAAAATGAACAAAACTTGTGTATCTCTACAAGAAGGCTTTAAATATGTTCTATTGACCTTGGAGGACCAGAGAGCTGGTTAGTCCTCCATTTTCATTTATATTGCTCAGACAATCAGCCCCATGTTATCAGCTTGAAGTGTTTACTACAGCTAGCCAGCACAGACATCCATTAACCCAGCAACTCATTATTGAACATTGTGTCCGGCATTGTGCTAATTATTGAGCCCATGTCAGTCGGCTTCCCTGAGCGTCCTTTGCAAGGCTCAGTCTGGCTCCCAGCCCATGCCTTCTTGGTACCTGCCAGCACCAGCAAGGTGCCAGACTCAAAGTCAGGAAAGGATCAGACTCAAGGGCAGGGGAAGATGGTGAGGGGTCAGAAGTGAGATGAGAAAGCAAAGAAGAGAACTGTACATTCTGTAACTGTGCAGTGGTGACACCAAATTTACAACCTGCAGAAGAACAAAATGTCTTCCAGTATGCACTTAATTGTTTCTTCTCAGAATAATGTCAGAGAATGCATCGAACCATACAGGTTTCTCTGAAATTACAAGAAGCAGGAATAAAAAATAAACTTAGTTGAAAAGTTTAGACCAATGTTTTGAAAAGCATTTGGGCAAAATCAAGTTATAAGGGAACACTTGTAGCAGTTATAAAGACAGACAGCTTTCCAAAGTATCTTTATTCAATGATATTTAACTTCCCCACTTTCCTATTTCCTCCATTTTTGCAATCAAGATGAATCATTTTTCCCAATAGATTTTAATAACATCATTTGTAACTACTGCTGAATTGAACTAAATTATGGTATAAATGCACCTTTTGTTTTTCTATAGAAAAATAGTGTGAAAGGGTAGACCACTGAGGCATGGCCACAGTAACACAAACTAGCATAATTGTACTGTAAAGAGAAAAAAATTAAAATATAATTAACTTAATAGTCAAAAGAAGTATCCTTAGGGATTGTGAGGGTCTGTAAGGATGGCAGAAATCTCTAAAACACATATTTTATCATCCTTAATTGGGCTTATAAAATCGAGATAATCAGACAAGGGTTATGACACTGTCAACCACCAATGAGCACAGTGCTTCATCTAGAGCATCAGATGGAAACAAAACAAAATACCCTCAAAGTGGAAAAGAAAATAAAACTCAGAAATGCAAAAAAAGAAAAGAAAAGAAAAAAAAACCTTCCAATAAATCTCAAACCAGCTTTTCTTCCCGTGGCCTCAGGATGCATAGCAGCTCAAGTCAAAAATTTGAGTGTCACCTTAGACTCCTCCCTCTACTCCCTCCTGCCCTTTTATTTTCTCTTCTCACTTTTGAAAGTCATCGTTATAAATTTGTGGACAATAAGTAATGTCTATCTGAATGAATATGTCTCTTAACATAGAGCTCTTTGTATATCCATTCTCAATAAATGGTATTCAATGAGTTAATGATAGAATAATATAAATGCATATTTCTGATTTAAGTTAGACTATGGCACAATGGGAATCTTCTGTATGCATCTTATTGTAATCTCCGTTATAATAATTTTTTTTTCTAAAAAACATTTGTTTCCCATTTAATGATGGGCCAGGTAGATTCTTTTTCTAAAAAATTTGCTGTTACCACCTATTCTCAAATAGGGCTACTACATATTTAGAGAGAAGGGCAAGAAAGAATTATTACAGTTGTCCTTTGTTCCATCCAGAATTCACAAAGCAAAGGAGAACTGATGCAACTATTAAGATACTTTTGCCTTATCACCCCTCTTATTCTTTTTCTGTATTTATGGACAGAAGAGTGTAGGGGTACACAGGTGGGCCAGTGGAGTAAGAAAGAGCATAAGGTCCTGAATGCAAAAACTTCGGTTCAAATCCTGTGTCTGCTAAATAGCTGAGAAAACATGGGCAAGTGTCTGTGTATCTACAGGTGCTAATGAGCTTCTTCTGGGCAATACAAATTTCAGTACAAAGCAATGTAAAGCAAACACCTGCCTTCTGCACCCAGCCCTGTTCTCGAAGTAGAGAACACTTGAGTTCATATATTCTGGGGAAAAGCAGGAAGAGGGTTGATTATTTAAAACACACACACACACACACACACACACACACACACACAACTTCTTTTGTCTCTTTATGGTATGTTTTTGTACTAATAGATACCTCATATTTGTTTGGCTGAAAGTTACATGATAGGAGTCATGAAAAATGTTTCTTGCACATAATAAGCAGGGAATAAATGTTAGCGTTAGCTATTGTTACCATTAAGCTGTTACCCATGAGGGCAAGGACCTTCTTTGGTTTTGCTCACCATTTTATCTTCAGCACTCAGCATAATATTGAGTCTGTAATAGGTTCTTTAAAAAATATTTGTTTAATGACTGAATATATTCAAATGAATTGAGAGGATGGACTTGATTTATCCAGGTAATTGTCTCAATTTCTCCAGCCATTTAGACCATATCTGAGCAGCCCCCCAACTGAAAGTGTCTCCTCTCCACTCCCCTCCCCTCCCCTCCCCTCCCCTCCCCTCCCCTCCACTCCCCTCCACTCCCCTCCCCTCCCCTCCACTCCCCTCCCCTCCACTCCCCTCCTCTCTTGTTTCCTTTTTCTGACAGAGTCTCACTCTGTCGCCAGGCTGGAGTTCAGTGGCGCGATCTCAGCTCACTACAACCTCCACCTCCTGAGTTCAAGCGATTCTCCTGCCTCAGCCTCCTGAGTAGCTGAGACTACAGGCACACGCTACCATGCCCAGCTAATTTTTATATTTTTAGTAGAGACAGAGTTTCACCATGTTGGCCAGGATGGTCTTGATCTCTTGACTTCGTGATCCACCCTCCTCAGCCTCCCAAAGTGCTGGGATTACAGGCATGAGCCACCACACTCTGCCTGAAAGTGTTTTCTTAAACTTAGAGGCTTTCCCAAGAAAGTAGATCTTACAGATTACAGCAGTTAAAGATAGGGCTGTGAGAGAGAGAAGAATCTGGAGCATTTGGAGATAGGACAGAGTTGTTCCTGAGGCAATATGTACCTGCCTTCAAATATTTAGCAGAAAATACTGGAAGAAAGAAAATATCATCAGAGAGCAGTTGCTGAAATCTTTATATTAATTTGAAATGTGAATAACTCTAATGAAAGTTTTGAGAGGTAGTTCTGAGATCAGTAATAAAGTTCCTGCTCTAAGGAATAGTCCAGATGAGAAAACAACAGCCTGAAAATCCTGCAGAAAAAGTGTCAATAACCTGGACAACGATGGAAGAGATTTGCAGAACAGATCAAACCAGAGGAAAATTTTCAGCTGTGTTTGTCTCCTGACATTTCTTCATTTCCTTAAAGGAGGGAAGTAGAAATGATTTTCAGTATCCACATTGGATGTGTGTAATTGTTGCATATAACTATCTTAGGCTACCTCTTGGTAAACTGTATACCATTTTCTTTGTCAGTTCACAGTCATTTGAAGCAGATCCTTTTGAATTGTGCCACATTATGGAACTATTTAATGTAGTGTAGTAGATTTTTTTATGGACAAGATCCATTATACCAGACTGTTGCCATCTGCTCTGGAAGGGGAAAATAAATTTTTTAAAAACTAGAAAAGAAAGCATTTATGTGGTCTCGTTTATGCACTTAGTTAAAATGATATGCGTGTGAAGCTTTAGAGGAGACATGGAATTCTCATGTAGGGAACATGCAGGCAGGCCTGCTAAGGAGCTGTGCTAGATAATGCTGCCTTATTCAAGTTTTTGTTTTTTTTTTCTGATTGTGCTGCATATTACTCCTGCAAAAATTACCAACTTTAACATTTAGAGGAATTATTTTGAGGGAAGCCATCTTCTTTGATAGCCCAAAGAAGTATTTGCTCAATTAATTGTTTTAGATTACACATCCTATTTTGGGGGGTTCTGAGGAAGCTGTGGGGCTGAAGATTACTTAAGTGTTGATGATTAGCAACACTGTGGTATTTTTATACTCATTTTTCAGTTGAAATTGAGTTTATAAAGAGTTTGAATTCTCTGCCCAAATTGCAATAATTTATGCAACCAGACCATTAGATACTCAGTCTAGGAACTTATACCTGGGAACTTATACCTAGAGCTAACACATTGGAATTGTTCAGCTTTCTGAATATGATTGAAAAATCCTGGGATAGTAGATTTGATTAAGGGTGAAATGTAAATATTTTCAGAGTCATAGTGACCATGCCTTTATATTAAAATGCTTCAGGAGAATATCATATACACAAACCTAATCTTTTCTATACAGACAGAACCTTAATGACATCTGGGACTGTTGCTAATACAGAATGTAGTGACTGATTTACTTACTGTGATTTTGTAAGACATTTCTTATGATTCAGTAGATGCTTATATCTTATGGAACATACAGGGTGCCAGGAAGAACAGACTGCAAGCAAACAGTTCCTTTTGTCTGTAACCATGTATATATATATCATCATAGTGACCATCAGGGAAATATCTAAAGAACTGCATTTTGGAAGATCTGGGCCAGTTTGGCTCCTCACTTCCCCTTTTTGCTCCAACCTTAATGTAGAAAGAGTGCAAGTTAAAATGAAGAACTCTAAAGAATGGGAATTATGTGAGGACAGAGGACTTCTGTACATACAAGGCACTGAAAGAGAAGGGGCAGAATTGGAAGTGATTTTATTTCAGATA
>CAUYLG010058662.1:0-75406 GCA_963573385.1 Cacajao melanocephalus
AAAATCTAGGCAAAACCATTCAGGACATAGGCATAGGAAAGGACTTCATGACTAAAACACCAAAAGCATTGGCAACAAAAGCCAAAATAGACAAATGGGATCTAATTAAACTCCAGAGCTTCTGCACAGCAAAAGAAACAATCATTAGAGTGAACTGGCAACCAACAGAATGGGAAAAATTTTTTGCAATCTACCTATCTGACAAAGGGCTACTATCCAGAATCTACAAAGAACTAAAACAGATTTACAAGAAAAAAACAAACAAACCCATTCAAAAGTGGGCAAAGAACATGAACAGACACTTTTCAAAAGAAGTCATATATGAAGCCAACAAACATGAAAAAGTGCTCATCATCACTGGTCATTAGAGAAATGCAAATCAAAACCACATTGAGATACCATGTCATGCCAGTTAGAATGGTGATCATTAAAAAATCTAGAGACAACAGATGCTGGAGAGGATGTGGAGAAATAGGAACACTTCTACATTGTTGGTGGGAGTGTAAATTACTTCAACCATTGTGGAAGACAGTGTGGCGATTCCTCAAGGACCTAGAAATTGAAATTCCATTTGACCCAGCAATCCCATTACTGGGTATATACCCAAAGGATTATAAATCATTCTATTATAAAGACACATGCACACGAATCTTCATTGTGGCACCGTTTACAATAGCAAAGACCTGAAACCCACCCTAATGCCCATCGATGATAGACTGGACAATGAAAATGTGGCACATATACACCACGGAATACTATGCAGCCATAAGAAACGATGAGTTCCTGTCCTTTGTAAAGACATGGATAAATCTGGAAACCGTCATTCTCAGCAAACTGACACGAGAACAGAAAATCAAACACTGCATCTTCTCACTCATAGGCAGGTGTTGAACAATGAGAACACATGGACACAGTGAGGGGAACATCATACATTGGGGTCTGTTGGGGTGGCTAGGGGAGGGATGGCAGGGGGTGGGGAAGTTGGGGAGGGATAACATGGGGAGAAATGCCAGATATAGGTGAAGGGGGGATGGAGGCAGCAAACCATATTGCCATCTATGTACCTACGCAACAATCCTACATTATCTGCACATGTACCCCAGAACCTAAAGTACAATTAAAAAAAAAAAAAGAATTTAAGTGACAGGTATTCAGATGTTAAACAATAAAATTCTTTCAAAAAAAAAATTTCTCCTTTCCCGTTTTCCAGCTAACAAAAGGCAACATGTTATCTTTAGAAATTTTTGTTTTTAAGAAGTCGAAGGGGCCAGACGCGGTGGCTCATGCCTATAATCCCAGCACTTTGGGAGGCCATGGCAGGCAGATCACCTAAAGTCAGAAGTTTGAAACCAGCCTGGCTGATAGGGTGAAACCTCATCTGTACTGAAAATACAAAAATTAGCCAAGCATGGTGAAACACACCTGTAATTTCAGCTACTCGGGAGGCTGAGACAGGAGAATCATTTGAACCTGGGAGGTGGAGGTTGCAGTGAGCCAAGATAGCGCTGCTGCACTCCAGCCTGGGCAACGGAGGAAGACTCTGTCTCAAAAAAAAAAAAAAAAAAAAGGAAGGTAGATACAAGCTGCCAGGGAGCCAGTTCTGTGCATTTTTATTTGACATTGCAGTAAAAGCTTGCAGATACAGCTTTTTACTCAACATCAGTGTCTTTTTAAAGTCTCCAGAGAAAATGACTACCCAAGGATGATTTTTTTTAACTTGTTTTCATTTTCCCTGTGCCAAACTAAGTATTCCTGAGAGAAAACAGACCTTCCCAAGGAATCCAGACTCTGTTCATGATATCCAGTAATGAGTGAATTAATATTTTTCCTACCACGGGGAGTAGAAAACAGGCTATAAGAGAATTCGTGTTGACTCCTAGTTAATCTTTAGCTTTACAATGAGTTAAGCTGTCTTTTCTCCTTAATGATTTAAGTATCCAATACTAAGCTTTCCTGTCCACTGAACTAAAAGTCTGGTTTTATTCTGTTTGGAAGTTTGTAGCTAAATATTTATCTATGGTCTAAAGAAAGAGAGAAAAGTCAAGTGGGTTGTGATAGGAAGTGTTTCTGCACCCAACATCCGAAAGCGTTGAAAAAGGTGATATAGTTACTGCTCTGTTAAATGCTCGAGTCTGCCAGTGAAGGAGGATTTATTTGTTTTTCCAACTATGTCCATTTCATTTTCTCTTATTTTTATTTTACTTTGCTAATTGTAACTTCTGCACGATCGGAGTCTGCACTGGATCTAATCTAGGAGTCTGTGGGGTGCCGGAAGTCCTTGAAAGCAAGCAGTGGCTGTTCTTGATGGAATGGAGTAGTCCTCAATTGTCTATGCAGAAAAAAGGGAAAAGTTAGTGAAGAAAACCACAGATAATATAGAAATCCTTTTGATTTCCTTCGGATTCTCGTCCACACACACACATTTATATCACACGGCAATGTGCCGTGGTTGTAGGTTGCTGACCAGGTCCAGAGGAGGATTTAGCCAGGACTGCTTTCCAGTCTCCTCGGAGTCTTCAGAGAGGGGAGAGAGGGTTGTGTTGGGGTCTGGGGTTCTTCAGGTGAACTTGGGAGAACTACTAAGGTCTGTTGAGCAGAAAGGCTTATAATACACTTTAAACCAGGTACATTATTTTCCTATTGTTGCTATAACCGATTGATGCAAATGTAATGGCTTTTTAAAACACACACACTTTGGGTGTCTTTCAGTTCTGGAGATCAGATGCCCAAAATAGGTCTTACAGGCTAATATTAAGGTGTTGGCAGGTCTGTGTTCCTCTCTGGAGGGTCTATCTTCCTGCTTTTTTCAGCTTTTAGGGACCATGTGCATGCCTGCATTTTCTTTTCTTTTCTTTTTTTTTTTTTTTTTTTTTTTTTTGAGGCAGAGTCTTACTCTGCCACCCAGGCTGGAGAGCAGTGGTGCAATCTCAGCTCACTGCAACCTCCGCCTCCCACGTTCAAAAAATTCTCTTGCCTCAGCCTCCTGAGTACCTGGGATTATAGGCGCACATCACCCTGCCCAGCTAATTTTTGTATTTTTAGTAGAGATGGGGTTTCCGCATGTTAGCCAGGCTGGTCTCGATCTCCTGACCTCAGGTGATCTGCCCGCCTCAGCCTCCCAAAGTGCTGGGATGACAGGCGTGGGCCACCGCCCTGGCTTCATGCCCCTATTTCCCATAAGCATCACTCCAACTCTTGCTTCTGTTGTCATGTGTCCTTTTTCTGACTTTAATCCCCTTGTCCCTCTTCAAAAGACACTCATGAATACAGCAGGCCTACTGGACAATCTGTATAATCTTGCCATCTCAACATCTTAATTTAATCATGTCAGCAAAGCCTCTTTTGCCATGGAAGGTGACATAGTCACAGATTTCAGAGCTTAGGACGTAGACCACCACAGACTGTTCAGGCTACCACACCAAGATCAGCCATGGTTTCTCAAACCTACGACTGATCCTGGTCTTCAGTCACCAGAGCAAGTCTGACCTGGGCTAGGGCTTTTAGGGGTCCGGGCTACTGCAGCACACCATAGCACCTTCTGCTGGGTCCTTCACCCACTTCACGGCCTGCTTCTGGCTCTAACGCATCCAAGCAGCTGGGACTTAAGCAGCTGTGGGGAAGAGCTCTCAAGTCACTGCAAAATACTTGTAGCCTCAGCGTAAGACATATGGTGAATAAGCATGAAGGTCAACATAATCAAAATGTATGTCTATTTTTGTCTTCTACCGTCTTTTATTAATTGTTATTATTTTCTCAGATATTTACTGTGAGAACCTGGTTGAGCTCCAGCAGGTAAAATTCTCAAAAGTATAGGGACCCTCAGTAACTGGGTCCCTCTGGGGTTTTCAACTCAGACTTGTCCACACTGAGCCTCCAGCAGGTCATGAGTTACAGTTCCAGTTTCCCTGCCTGGCACAGGCTCCACTGTCCGTTTAAAACTTGTTCAGGGAAGAGGTGATCCTGCCCCTGCCTCCATGAGTGTAGGCCTCAGTTGGGAGCACTGTTACTATTTCAAGCAGGACAGATCTTGGGTTACTAGGATATTGAGCACTTCAGGCCCTCGCCCTCTAAATGATAGTGGTGTCCTCCCTGCCAATCATTGTGACATTCAAAACACAATCCACGTACTTTCAAATGATCCCTGGGGAGGTGATACTGCCAGGAAACCCAGTTCATTCTCAGGTTCTAAGGGAGTAACTGTTTCATGGTCCCAGCAAGTCTCTACTCAGCCATTAGAATACCTACATGTATTAGATCATTAGAATGATCCAGTGTGAAAACCAAAACTCCCAGGGGTTTAGGGCTGCTGTTGGGGAATCCACAGGAGGGAAGGGAACTGTCAAAGTCTCCCTTAGAAGCCAGGTGAGGTGGCTTACGCCTGTAATCCCAGCACTTTGGGAGGTCAAGGCGGGTGGATCACAAGGTCAGGAGTTCAAGACTAGCCTGGCCAATATGTTGAAACTCCATTTCTACTAAAATTATAAAAATTAGCCAGACGTGGTGGTGGGCACCTGTAGTCCCAGCTACTCAGGAGGCTGAGGCAGGAGAATCACTTGATCCTGGAAGGTAAAGACTGCAGTGAGCCAAGATCATGCCACTGCACTCCAGCCTGAGCAACAGAGTGAGACTCTGTCTCAAAAAAAAAAAAAAAAAAAAAGTCTCCCTTAGCCCACTCCCTCATCCCTGCTTACTTACCTGAGTGGGCAAGGGCTAGGGAAAGGGACTCAGAGAAGTTTCTGAGTTTCTTATTGATGACTTGATCACAACTCACTTTTTCTTGTGTGGAGGCTTTTGTGAGTTTTTACAGAGTCCCATCACTGAGAATCTCAGGCATAATTCTCAAGAAGTACAGAATGCATTCCACCCTCAAAGCCACACCCACTCAAACCCCGGTTCCCTGGTACCCCAGCCCATCCCACGCACAGGGCTCACCTCCCTCTAGGGTAAGGAGGTCAGAAGTCAGGACACTGCTTCTTCATTCTGCCTGTGGCAGCCCAGAGGCGCACTCTGGAATAGTACATCTATTGCAGCTTGGTGCCTAGTGGAAACTTCCGTTTTAACATTCTATTGTAGTCAAGAATTAAGACAATAATTTCAAAACAAATCATTTATAGCTGATTCTTCCATGACTGAGGACCACTGAGTCTCTGAATTCCTGCAGCATTGTCAGGTACACACAACTCATTTTTATAAGCTAATATCTTTCCAAACTGAATTTTGAAGACAATACTTGAAATGCCCTTTTGTCTGGAAGAATGTGTAAGATATTTTTTTCTCCCATTATAACTCTGTTCTCATTGCTACAAATTCTGAAAGCTTTCTTAACCTTGCTGCTTTACTTTCCAGTCCCCTCATAATGGAGGTTTGGCGACCCACAGATAACTTGTCATTCATGTTGGTTTTTGACTTTAAAAAAGCATTTTAAAATGTCTGAAATATAGAAGAGTGAATGACTCAAATCTGATGAAAATATAATGACCTGTTTTGCAATAACAACTACTACATGAAGCATTTCACAGCTTACAATGCACCCACACATAGATTTTCTTTTTTGATCTTTATGAGGCAAAGAGGAGGCAAGTCCTGTTTTACAGATGAAGTGTTCACAGTGGACAAATAAGTAGGTATTATTATCATCCCCAAGAAACTAGGGCTCAGAAAAGTTAAGTGATTTACCCAGAGTCACACAGCCAGTAAGTGTGCCCTCAAGATACATGCCCTTCTTGCTGTACCATACATCTAGCCTTCTCTCTTGAACTAGAACTTGATCAGTTGCTCATGAAATGCCTTAATATTCACCCTACACCGGAAAAGAAAGGTTTGGGTCTGTCTGTTTTATTGAATGTTAATGCCAGCAGAAAGCCAGATGGCCAAAAGGAATAGACTTTTATGCTTCTCAATTTTGGCATTTAAGGGTGAGTGAAAAGGAACATGAATTTGAGGAAACAGCAGTGCAAGGCATCCCACGAGGCATCACACGTCTTTGTAAAATGAGTACTTCGGGATCAATCAAGCCAAGATAAACACTGAATCATTTCGAGTGAGACAAACACAATCTCCATGTCTCTATTTTGCTCATTAGGAGCCCAGAGCACAAAGCTCGCAGGACTAGTGGCGTCAGGTTCAGTTCTGGAGTGTGCTCCCGTAAACATTTCCAGAGACCTCCCTGCCCTGTGTCAACTGCACATTAAACAGCTTTCTCAGCCAGAGGGGCCCCTTCCTTTGCAGACCTCCTGCTGGCCAAGACCTTCTACCCAGGATTTCTCTCTCTACCTTTAATTTTAGGAAAGCCCTTAACTCTCTTTGTTGCAGTTATGTTCTGCCTGAGTACTCAGGCTTCCCCCTAGTCCTTTGTACCCGAAGTTTTATAGTTCTTCTCCACCCCCTCCCCTGTCTAACACTTCATAATGCTGTGTTCTTTGCTACCTTTATGCACATTCAAATACTACTACTATCAAGGCTTTATAAATCGCTGAGTTGTAGAAACGAACCATGTCATGCACATTCAGATGATGATGTTTTACTGGGCACAGGAGATTCTTAATTGTTCAGAGAGCCTAAGTATTTAGCATTAGCACCCAAAGTGGCAGAGACCGACTTATACCTAGAATCCAGCACTTTGAGAGACCAAGACAAGAAGATTGTTTGAGCCCAGGAGTTTGAGACCAGAACAGGCAACGCAGCAACACCTCGCCTCATCTCTACTGAAAAAAAAATAGCCAGACGCAGTGGCTTGTGCCTGTAGTCCCAGCCAGGAGAGGCTGAAGCAGGAGGATCACTTGAGCACAGGAGGTCGAGGCTGCAGTGAGCTATAAATATACCATTGCACTCTAGCCTGAATGAACAGAGCAAGACCCTGTCTCAAAAAAAAAAAAAAAAAAAAAAAGTTGGAAGGAATCTATATCCTAAATATATAAAGAATTGTCACAAGTCAACAATAAAAACATGAACCACCTCATTTTAAAAAATGAGCACAAAACTTAGACTCTTCGGAAAAGAAGATATACGAATGGTTGAAAGCATATGATAAGGTGCTCAACATCATTAATCATCTGGGAAATGCATATAAAGCAACAGTGAGAAGCCATTTCATACCAATAGGATGACTAAAATCAAGAAAGACTGATAACACTAACCATCAACAATGCAGCAGAGCAACTGGAACTCTCAGACCTGGCTGGCATGAGTATAAAGAGGTGCAATCACTTTGAAAGCCAGCCTGGCACTTCCATCAGTTTAAACACACATTAAGCCTACAAACCAGAAATTACACTCCTTGTATTTAGCCAAGAAAATTAAAAGCTATAACCTCAAGAACACTTGTCCATGAATGTTTATAGCAGCCTTATTTTTAGTAGCCCCAAAGTAGAAACAAAGATGAACAGATAGCAGCATGTTCCTGCAATGGAATACTACTTATCCATAAAAGGAAACAACTATTGGTGCTTGCAACATGATGACTCTCCAAATGATTATGCTGAGTAAAAGAAACTAGACACACAAAAGGTGGTGCACATGAAGCACAAGGACAGGCAGGTTAACCTATGCTTTTGGTGCAAGAAGGATTGATTGGGAAGAGGCACAAGAGGACTTTCTGGGATCAGAAAAATGTTCTATTTTGTTTTAGTTGGTGGTTACGTGAGTGTATATAATTTCCAAAATTCATAGAACTGAACATATTAAGATCTGTGCATATTATTGTGTTAAACTATACATCGACATGAAATAACTTAGGTTTCTTATTATTTTATCATGATTACGACAAATCATCAGCAACGCCATAGGCCTCATAGAGACCGAGAACAGGACCTGCAGCTGTTTAGGATACACCAGTATCTCCGTGACTCCAGTATTTTGTGGTCCCATCAGAACTGAGCATCTGTCATTCCCTCATCTAGTGACTCTGCTCTCGTGACTCAGAGTCCGTCTCTCGACTCTCCAATTATTTCTCCTGCTGCCTCTCTCATTACTTCTCTTGATTTCTATTGTAATTTTTCCTACGTTTCTGTCTCATCCCCAGAGAGAATAAGATTGGGTGAGTTAATTAGCATCCTCTGAGTATTGGTCTGATTTCTCCTATCCTGCCATCTCAAAAGCCTCCACTGTCCTTGCTTATAACATCTAGAGGTGCCTTTGTTAGAACTCTACTTCTGCTCCAGTCTGCACAGCCAGGGTGGCAGGGTCTCATGACATGCTTCATGGCAATTTGGGTGGAAGGCAGGCACTCCAGGGGCTGTGTGGGTGGTTTCTGAGTCACTGTAATGACCATGTTCAATCACAGGGAATCAGTGCCCCTCGGCTCCCCGGTGTCTGAGTCTCTGGCCCTGGTTTTGGGGCACACATCACTGTAGCAGAAAGGATCCAAACGTGTATGTTTTACACCCACAATGCTGCTTGAATACCTTGTCCTGATAAAGTCGCAATGTTACCACAGCTATCTAGTTAAATATATGCTTAACGTCAACTCTTACCTTGCCAAAAAAAAAAAAAAACAGAAAAACCTGTTGATCAAGCAAAGTTAAGGGAGAACATCACCTCGACAAAGTCTTAACAGTGTCTCATCATGGGAAAATAGAGAGAGAGATGCTTTTAGGTTTTCAGGACCAGGGCTGAGGATTTTCAGGCAGGTCTTGCAAGGTGGGGGACTGGTTGGAATGCGGTGGAGTCTATGACATAATAGCTTTGGTGATGGCTCCATGAGGTGAGGGTCCCGAGGCATGTCTTGATGAGCAGGCTGCTAGTTAGTTCATACTCCTGGCTTCCAGGGGTAGGAATTTCCTGGAGCAAGCAACTCACACATTTTTGCCTGCTCGCAAAAATATAGTTAACACAGGGAGAGGCAACTGTGTTTTCAGCTTTTATCGATTTGCTTGTAAAATATTAAAGCTATTTCTCACATATTCTACTTGAATCTCCCACCTTCAAATCCATCAGTTACAAACAAGGTTTCGGTGTGCGTCCGTCATAGAAGACCTTGGGCAGAGAGCAGGTTGTCATAGGGTAGCTATGGTTTTTAAATTCCTATGAGACATTAGGGGCTTATGTTGTACCCATTATTTTTCTTCAATTACTTTATGATCCAGAGCACTCTTCAATTTTCCTCATCTATAAAATAAGGAAAATTAATGTATCTACTTCATGGAATTGTGGTGAGGATTGAATGACTTACCTATGTTATTAGTAAAATTTTGATGCCACAAAAGAAATAGCACTCAAAGGTAAATCCTTTCAGCAGGGCAGTTTACTTCTATAGAAGGGTGCAGCTCACAGGTGGAGCAATGTTGATCGCACATTTGGACAAGAGAGGAAAAGGGGTACTTATGCCTGACAGGGATCGCCCCTACCACTGCATCATTCCCCTATTGGCTAGGGTTAGACTGTACAAGCTACACTAATCCCGATTGGCTATTTTAAAGAGAGCAGGGGTCTGAGCTGGAGTGGCAGGGTGGGTGGTTTGGCAGGAAGGATGGTTACGGGCGGGTCAGAGCAGGTAACCAGGGGTGACCTAGGTCAAAGAAGGTGACCGGAGCAGGTGACCAGGATGTCAGGATGGAGCCAGAGACCAGGGGGACAGATGTGAACTACTGATTAGAACCGGTGGAGAAGGTTGTTTACTGGTACTACAAGGAAGTTAAACTTTAAAATGAAGGACAAATAACTGAACATAATGACATACTGATTCTTTGAAGAGAAATTTAGAACTTATTGTATCCAATACCTAAGTACAGAGAACTTGGAAAGTATTGCAGTCGTTATTATTTCCCATTTTCTCCAGCCTGGACACTGCGGCAGCCTGTCTGCCATGAACCTGTCTTGCTAAGTCCTGCTGTAGCGCTTGCCCAGGTCTGTTTCTGCCCCTCACCTTTTGCCCTCAGTAACCAGGTGCACCAGTATGGCCATAGTATTTAGTTAAAATATTGAGAAACTTCTCTTCAGGTGTGCAAGCCTTTCAAGTGTCCTCAACCACCGTCACCACCACTGCTTTCTGGAACGTTCCATTTTCTCTGTCAGGCAACTAAAGGTTAAACATCTCTTCTGCATTTTCACAAGGGGCCTCTGAGCCCCTGCTTGGCACTGTTCTTTCTCTGCTTTCTGCCTCTGTTCATGGTTCCTGCCCCCACATGCTTTTTGCACCTCCTTCTCTCAATATCCACCTGCCCAGATAACAATGTGCAGCTTTGTTGTTGCTGTTGAGACAGAGTCTCACCATGTCACCCCAGCTGGAGTGCAGTGGCACGATCACAGCTCACAGCAGCCTTGACTTCCTGGGCTCAAATGATCCTCCCACCTCAGCCTTCCGAGTAGCTGGGACTACAGGTACACGCCACCATGCTTGGCTAATTTTTGTATTTTTTGTAGAGACGGAGTTTCACCATGTTGCCCAGGCTGGTCTCAACCTCCTAGGCTCAAGCAGTCTGCCCACCTTGGGCTCCCAAAGTGCTGGGATTATAGGCATGAGCCCCTGTGTGCGGCCAATGTGCAGCTTTTTAAAAAAAAAAATGTCGGTACAACTCATGGGGCTATATACAGGTGTGTATATACAGTTACAAGTGAAGACTCTCAGTAGGTTCCTCACTTGAGTTTGATTCCATTTAGGAATTATTTACTGAACCCGGCATTTGGGCTACCAGACAAAGAACTCTCCTCAAACCCTCAGCTAGAAAAGGCTACATTAGGCCAAAGGCTGAAGGTCCAATACATCAGCTCAGCCTCTGGAGTTGAGCCAACTCCCTGGCCACAAACCCTCTGCCTGTTCTTCCAGAAGTTGGTGACAACCTCAGGCTTCCTCTAATATAGTTCTCTTGGTACCAGCCACTACCAGACTCAGGCCCTTTTCTCTCCCACTAGCAATCTTCTCTGCTTTACACCCAGATGCTCAGTTTCTCCTGCTATGCTCAGAATTAAAGGCAGTTTGTTTCCATGGGAAGAAATAAAGCAACATTCCTTGTTCACTTCCTGACTGCTAGAGACATGTGCCACACAGGGAACCACGTGCATCATACCCTACATTCAGACCAAGCCCATGGTGGGATGGGGCGGGGGGCATCGCCACACGCCTCCCTCTTTTTGCGCCTCCCCTACTGTTTCAAATGTCAGTAGCAGAAGTTCTGTCGGCTCAGGAGTGGGAGAAGGCACAGTATGTGTGTGGAGGAGCAGATGGCTGCAGGGGTTGGGGCTGAGCCACTCTCCACCCCCCCGCCTGGCTTGTCCTGGCAAGTTCGTTCACTGAGGGAGCACAGCCTGGGTGTTCGCAGCCCCTGCCCAGCTCCCCACCTCCACTCTCTCTCACTACCGTTCATCCTCCTCAGAAGCCAGAGTCCTTCTCCCCTTCCACAGGGAATCCTGTCATGCTCTGTTGACTTGCTTGGCTACAGGATAAAATGCGAACTCAGGATAAAGTGCGGCTCAGCCCAGGTCAACTCCAATATGCTAATAAAACGCAGGGTGCTCCTCTCATTCCTAAAGGGATCACCCTCTCTAGACCCTGCCCCAGGGCACAGGCTGTTATTTCTACCCAGAATTCCTAGAACCTTCCCTCACACCCTTCCCACCTGCTAAACTCCTATTTACCCTTCAAAACCCACTCCAATATTGCTGCCTCTGGAAAGCTTTCCCCAAGGCCTCTGTGGAAAAATAGTTGTTCCCTCCTCAGGGTCCCCTTAGCACTAGGTTCATCCATCTAAATCAGCAGATTGCAAGTCTTACTATAATTTATCTTTTTACATGTCTCTCTCCCCAACCAGTTCACAAGATCCTCAAGTACATAATCCCTGTCTTAAGTTGATGTGTAATATATTTAGTGAATAAATGAATTAAAAGTCAAATACACACTACTTATAGATTCTTCTTAAGCTTTAATACGCTTCCCAGGATTATCAATGTTCTTGAGCCTCCCCCTTTCCCTCCCCATTCACCCTTCCTGGGGCTTAGGGGTTATGGGAAAAGGGAAATTATAATGACTGTGAAGTGGAGCATCCCTGTCTCTAGAACCATCTCCCTGCCCTTTTTGATGTTCTTTCCTCTCTTGGAGAATCCTCTGTCCCGTCAGATGCTCAGGTAGAGAGCAAAGCCAAATACCAACTAGTGTGTGCCTGTGGCTGAGTCATTTGACATCTCTAGACTGCATTGTCTCATCTGAGAAATCGGAGATTAGAACTAGGTGACGTCAAAGGCTCTCTGTAGTTCTGACAATCTGTAAATCATGAAGAAAGTCATTGGAATTTTGGACATCCCCAAAAATAGTTAGAAATGTGCACAAGGCCTTTTCCGTGATCACATAATAGAAATCTATTTATCCATGAATAAGGCTGACCCTGGTAGTGGCTTCTTTCTTTCCTGACACATCACTCCCACCACTTCTGATTCAAGGCCACCTCCTGAGTTGTCAGCTGGGTACACTGGGAGACTTTGTTTTTGGCTTATTAACGCTGATGGGACAGCGTTTTCAACTGCTACACCAGTATAATCCAAACTCTCCATATCAAAAAAAGTTTTTAATTTTTTTTCAACCCTGAGCCACCACTCACACCCTGGACTATTTGCAGAGCCTCCCGGAGGTAAAGAGGCCTGGGCACTTTGTTTTGTTGGGGACTCTTTGAACAACTGCGCAGGTGGTATACTGCACAACTCCAGGGGCTCCGTTCATACTGACGTCACTGTAGACTTGCACATGCATTAGGATACGTTTTTCGCAGATGGCAGCAAAGTATCTAAGGAAAGTTGTGTTTTCTCACCTGCACAAATGTACTTAGGAGGTTAGCTCCAGTGCTAACTTTTTTTCAAAAGGGAACTATGCCAGGCCGGGGACAGTGGTTTATGTCTGTAATCCCAGCACTTTCGGAGACCAAAGTGGTTGGATCACTTGGGGTCAAGAGTTCAAGACAAATACAAAATATTAGCTGGGCATGGTGGCATACACCCGTAGTCTCAGCTACTTGGGAGGCTGAGCAGGAGAACTGCTTGAACCTGGGAGGAGTAGGTTACAGTTAGCCAAGATTGTGCCACTGCACTCCAGCCTGGGCAGCAGAGCGAGACTCCATTTAAAAAAAAAAAAAAAGGAGAAGAAGAAAGAAAACTATGCCAAAATAGAATTATGCAAATTGTGGTAGACATCAATGTTTCCATGTTACATATCAATATTTTTTAAATTGTGGTTATATATGTGTGTGTGTGTGTGTGTATGCATGTGTATATATATGTGTATATATATATACACACACATGTATGTATATATGTATATATATACACATGTATACACACACACACACACACACACACACATATATATATATATATATATATAAGTCACAAAATTTACCCTTTTAGGAATTTGAGATAAAGTTTCGCTCTTGTTGTTCAGGCTGGAGTGCAATGGTGCGATCTTGGCTCACTGCAACCTTCACCTCTCGGATTCAAGTGATTCTTCTGCCTCAGCCTCCTGAGTAGCTGGGATTACAGGCACATGCCACCATGTCCAGCTAATTTTGTACTTTGAGTTTCACTATGTTGGTCAGGCTGGTCTTGAACTGACCTCAGGTGACCTACCCACCTCAGCGCTTTGGTGCTGGGATTACAGGCATGAGCCACTGTGCCTGGTGTCCTTTTAGCCATTTTTAAGTATACAGTCTAGTAATGTTAAATACATTCACATTGTTGTGCAACCAACCTTTAGAACCCTTTTCATCTTTCCAAACTGAAACTCTATACCCATGAAGTCGTAACACCCCATTCTCCCTTCTACTCAGTCCCCTGACAACCACCGTTCTACTTTCTGTCTCTATGAATTTGACTGCTGTGGGTAGCTCAGATAAGTGAAATCGTACAGTGTTTGTCTTTTTGTGACTGGCTTATTTCACTTAGCAATGACCTCAGGGTTTACCCGTATTGCATCATGTGTCCGAATTTCCTTCCTTTTTAAGGCTGAATAATACTTTGTTGTGTGTATAGACCATATTTTGTTTATCCATTCATCTGCTGATGAACACTTGGGTTGCTTCTACCTTTTGGCTACTGTGAATAATGTTGGTATGAATGTGGGTGTACAAATAAACATTTTTAACACATCAAAAATATTTCATGATGAATAATTCCTTTGGGCCTTTCAGAGTATCTCTGGGATGGCTCCTATAACTTTATTTTCTTTTGAGGGTATGAGGCCAGGGCCACGTGAGCCTACTGCCCCCATTCCACACTGGGCTCTTTTTATATGATTCTTCTAACAGGCCTTCCTAGCATAATTGAAAACCAGACAGATCATTTTAAGGGCCCTCCTTTGTACAACAAAATTGTTTTTAGAAATAATCATGAAATGGGCCGGGTACAGTGGCTCATGCCTATAATCCCAGCACTTTGGGATGCGAAGGCTGGCGGATCACCAGAGGTCAAATGTTCGAGACCAGCCTGACCAGCATGACGAAACCCCATCTCTGCTAAAAATACAAAAATTAGCTAGGTGTAGTGGCAGGTGCCTGTAATCCCAGCTACTTGGGAAGCTGAGTCATGAGAATCACTTGAACCCAGGAGGTGGAGGTTGCCGTGAGCTGAGATTACGCCATTGTACTCCAGCCTGGGCAAGAAGAGCAAAACTCTGTTTCAAAAAAAAAAAAAAAAGAAAGAATCATGAAATTAAGTTAATAATAATGATAGTCTAAAAAGAAATGCAGACAGGGATCATTTTCTTTTATTGGACTTTGTATATATTGAGAACTAAAACTGTCTACAGCCACGCAGCTTACTGTCTGCATTAACATGACTTTACTCATCCAGAGTATTCTTGATCAGGAAGATAAAGTTGAATTTTCTGAAATAGCAGTTTATCCAAATAGGCTATCAGTTTGCTTTCTGCGGGATGTCTTAGTTTGTTCCCAGCTGCTATAACAAAATACCGTGGACTGGGTGGCTTAAACAAGAGATTTCCTTCTCCTCACAGCTCTGGAGGATAAGAAGTTCAAGACCAAGGTGCTAGCAGATTTGGTTCTTGGCTGCCTTCTCATTGTGTCTTCACATGACCTTTCTTCGATGTGTGTAGGTGGAGAGAAAACTCTAGTGTCTAGTTCTCTTCTTATAAGGACATCCATGACGGGGGCTCTCCCCACATCACCTCATCTAAACCTAATTACCTCCAAGGACCCCACCTCCAGATACACTTGACCCTTGAACAACATAGGTTTGAACTAGGCACATCCATCCACATATACACAGATTTTCTTCCACCTCTGCATGAAACAGCAAGACCAACCACCCCCTTATCCTTTATCCTCAGCTTACTTAATGTGAAGATCACAAGAATAAGACCCTTATGATGCTCCACTTTATTTATCTATTTATTGAGATGGAGTCTTGCTCTGTCACCCAGGCTGGAGGGCAGTGGCGCGATCTCAGTACACTGCAGCCTCCGCCTCCCAGGTTCAAGCGATTCTCCTGCCTCAGCCTCCTGAGTAGCTGGGATTGCAGGTACACACCACCACACCCAGCTGATTTTTGTATTTTTAGTTGAGACAGGGTTTCACCATGTTTGTCAGGCTGGTCTCCAACTCCTGACCTTGTGATCTGCCAGCCTCGATCTCCCAGTGTGCTGGGATTGTAGGCATGAGCCACCACGCCCAGCCCCACTTCAATTTCATGATTAGTAAATATATTTTCTCTTCCTTATGATTTTCTTCTTCTTCTTTTTTTGATGTTTTATAGAGACAGGGTCTCACTGTGTTGCCCAAGCTGGTCTTGAACTCCTGAGCTCAAGTGATCTTCCCATCTCGGCCTCTGAAAGTGTTGGGATTACAGGCATGAGCCACCACACTTGGCCCCTTATGATTTTCTTAATAACATTTTATTTTCTCTAGGTTACTTTATTGTAATACAGGATAGGATACACATAACACACAAAGTATGTGTTAATTGACCGTATCAGTAAAGCTTCTGATTAACAGTAGGCTATTAGTAGTTAAGTTTTCAGGAAATCAAAAGTTATACACAGATTTTTTTTCCTACTTTGTGGGGGATCAGTGCCCTAACTCTTGCATTGTTCAAGGGTCAACTGTACCATGACATTGAGGCCTAGGACTCTAACATATGATCTCGGGGGGGACATAAACATTCAGTCCATAACACGGGTAAACAGCATCTTCTCAAAGCAATAGCAAGCTAAACTGAAATTATCAAATGATTGTTTACTATCTGAAGACTCATTTCAAACACGTAGCTTCTCTGTATTCACCAGTACTAAACTATTGTGTTATGAACTTGGTCCCATCTCAGTCAAGCATGACATTGAAAGACCCACCTTAAACCAGACCCCGGAAACCTCATAAATATCCCAACCTCTGGCTTTCCTGCTATTAAGATTTCATCAGGATAGTGACCTTCATAGCAGCCAACAATATAATTGAGTCCATTTTAAAAATTTTTAATAAAAAATAAATAATACAGGACAAAAAAGGAAACATGTAATGGATTGATATCTTTAAAACACATTAGTTAAAAAAAAAAAAAAAAGAAAGCAGGTCAGGCATGGTGGCTCATACAGTTAATTCCATCACTTTAGGAGGCGAGATGGAAGAATCACTTGTGCCCAGGAGTTGGAGACCAGCCTGGGCAACATAGTAAGACACCATCTCTAAAAAAAATAAAAATAAAAATTAGCTGGGCATGGTGGTAGGCATCTGTAGTCCCAGCTACTCAGGAGGCTGAGGTGAAAGATCACTTGAGCCCAGGAGGTAAAGGCTTCAGTGAGCAGTGATTACACCACTGCCTCCAGCCTGGGCAACAGAGCAAGACTCTGTCTCAAAAGTTTTTAAAAAGGCAAAAACGTACATATATTTGGTCTGTTGCACTAATGAATAGCATTATGGTTTCTGTTTTCAAGCCTTCTATAAATTTGTTGAGAACTGTGAAAATCAAACTTCTTCACTCATATTAAACAAATAATATTTTAATTTTGAAAAGCTGCTTTCAATTAATACAAACACAAACAGTTAAGAAAAAACTTAAGTGTCAGGATGAGATTGATTCATAAAAATCCCACATCAAGGCCACGCGCGGTGGCTCATGCTTGTAATCCCAGCACTTTGGGAGGCCGAGGTGGGTGGATCGCCTGAGGTCAGGAGTTCAAAACCAGCCTGACCAACATGATGAAACCCCATCTCTACTAAAAACACAAAATTAGCTGGGCATGGTGGTACATGCCTGTAATCCCAGCTACTAGGGCAGCTGAAGCAAGAGAATCACTTGAACCAGGGAGGCGGAGGTTGTAGTGAGCTGAGATCGTGCCATTGCACTCCGGCCTGGGCAATAAGAATGAAACTCCACCTTAAAAAAAAAAAAACCCACATCAAAGTCAATCTGAGATTGTAATACAGTCCATGTAGTTTATTGAGGATGAATTATAACTGTTTTCAAACATCTCTGCAATTTTAAAAACCAGGAAATTCATGATAAATTTCTTCTGCATTTAGTTAAAACTTCTCAGGTTATTCTTTTGCAAAAATCATAGAAAGTGGCTGAGTGATAGTAAATGTTGATCGTATTTGATCCTTTGTTACAGAATGAATGTCTAGTTCTTGCTGAAAACAATTCAGGCATTAAAAATTATCTTTTTAACTGCTTCTGGCCATGGAAGACCTGCATCTCTTGTTGTTTCTCCTGATATTTTTCTTTGAAATGTCCATTTCTTTATGTTTTGTTTTTGCAGTTCATGGTCTTCTCGATGTCTGTGTATCCATCTGCAGTAAACAATTTCACTGTACACTGCTCTAGGTCGATTCTGGCTGTGTGTTAATATGTGTGTGAGGTCATGTAGAATGACAGAATTAAATTACCCAAGTTCTGTTTCTTTGTCTTTAAAATCACTGTATTATCATTTATCACTTCAGAACTACTGTTTAGACTCAGAAATACATGATACGACTGTGCCAATCTGAGGTCTAACAATTCCAATTTATCATGAACTTACTCCTGAAACAGATGCTTGTAGGCCAACTATGTAACTGGAAATTCTCCAAATTGACTTCCACGACATAGAACCTAATGTTTGTGAGAGGATACATAATGAAAACATGCTAATTGGAAGCATACATCATTAAAACTGCGAAGAAAGCAAAGTTCTTGTTTAGAACTTAAATAAAAAATGGTCAGGGAGAATTCGTTTATCATTGTTTAGAATCACTATCTGATGGTGATAATAAAGAGCAGGCCACCTTTTAGTTGGTTTTGTTATTGTTTTTCAGTTCCCTTTAGGTAATACCCTCCTTAGTGCCCACACAGGGAGGAAGCTCCCTTGGGTTTGCCCCCACCCCCCCACCACCCCCCGCCCCGGGCCACCACCTCCTGAGGCTGCCCAGAGAGGAGACTCAGGTGAAGCTGTAGCTGCTCCTGCAAGCAGGACTTCTTTCTTGTCAACACAATCCCGGCTGGGCACAGTGGCTTGTGCCTGTAATCCCAGCACTTTAGGAGGCCGAGGTGGGTGGATTACTTGAGGTCAGGAGTTTGAGACCAGCTTGGCCTGTCCAACATAATGAAACCAAAATACAAAGATTGCAGTGAGCCAGGATTGCATCACTGCACTTTAGCCTAGGCGACACAGCGAGACTCCATCTCAAAAAACAAGAAAAAAGACAATCCCAATTCTCTTCACATCTCCGCCTCTCAGGCCAGGGGACTCTATGCCCAAATCAGGAGAATATACTAATTAATCCAAAATTTTGAGTTAATTTCTCTTTGCCTGTAATGGTTTAGCAGTGAGTATTTGTTGAAAATCTAGCCAAAGAAGGTTGAGGGAAGTCTAATATGGGGGCTTCCAAATCCACCACCAATGCATTCCAGGCATTGCCTATAGCTAAACAAATAGGGTGTGTGTTATATTCCAGCACTTTGGGAGGCTGGGGTGGGCGGATCATTTGAGGTCAGGATATACATGGTATGTGTGTGTGTGTGTGTGTGTATGTAACACACACCTTATTTGTGTGTATATATATGTATGCATGCACACACACACCCCATATATGTGTGTGTGTATATATACATATATATATACACATATATATACACATATATATACATATATATATACACACACATATATATACATACATACATATATATACATACATATATATATACACACACACAAAGATGCATATATATCACCTTGTTTCCTATGTATGTGTATACTGTTGAGATTAATAAAAATAAAAATACGTGTTCACATAATGAGGTACTAAATTCATAGAAGCTTTTAGACTTTATGTATTTTTCTCAGTCAAAAGATACAAAAAGTACAAATACTATCACATGCAGGTTCATGTCTTACCTTTATGCTTAAAAGGAGTCCTCCTTAGTGGACAACATTCTATTTTTATCTGTCATTAAATAGCCTATCATCGAAATTTTCTACCAACCACTAGAGGGTAGTATAGACCACCAAAAAGCCCAAGCATCCTGTTAGCTGCAGTTTAAAATTGAGATTCAGTGCTTTAGCGATAAACAGCCATTTGGTTAGAACTACCAGTGTAGGCAAAACAAGTCAGGCCCCACTTTATAAAAACTCAAAATAAAAATACCATTACCAAATTCCATGAGAAATATGTATATTTAACTGGTTAGACAGATTTAAACATTAAGTGCTCAGAGTCTAGGGTTGGAGTGACTAGGTTTGAATCTTACCCCCACTCTTAATAGCCCTGTGACCATGGGAAGGTGTTTAACCTCTGTTTCCACATCTGTAAAATGATGGTAATGACAGTATCTATGACCATTCAATTAGAACAGTGACTGCCTAGCATACAGTGAACATGCTAAAATGTGGGCAGATTTACTTTTCTTAGCCTCAGTTTTCTCATCTGTAAAGTGGAGCTAACGATATTAGTCCCATGGGTGAAGAGTAAATGTACATAAGCACATGTAGCACAGTGCTTGGCACAGTAGGATAAGCTTCTTAATGGAGATAGGAAGATGTCATTAGCACTGTGCTTGGCACTTGGTAAAATGTTATCTATGCTTTTGTTAGTACCGTTTTAATATTCTTCTGATAATTACTGATGATATTATTGTTAGAGTTGTAATAAAAACTTGGCACTGGTATTGTGCCATTCATTGTTTACCTTAAGGCACATTTGAGAATTAACAGCCCTATGGGGTGACTCACGCCTGTAATCCCAGCACTTTAGGAGGCCGAGGCAGGTGGATGACTTGACGTCGGGAGTACGAAACTAGCCTGGCCAACTTAGCAAAACCTTATCTCTAATAAAATTACAAAAATTACTCGGGTGTGGTGGCACATGCCTGTAATCCCAGCTACTCCAGAGGCTGAGGCAAGAGAATCACTTGAACCTTGGAGGTGGAGGTTGCAGTGAGCTGAGATCACACCACTGCACTCCAGACTGGGTGACAGAGTGAGACCGTGTCTCAAAAAAAAAAAAAAAAAAGAGAGAGAGAGAGAGAGAGAAATAGCAACATAGAGTTGCATTGTCTGGTTCTTCCCAAAGCTGGCAAGGCTCCTGGCCACAGACTGTTCACCGCAGTTCTAAAGCTTTGTCTCTAACCAAAAACCAAACTGGAAAGTCATGCAGTTAAGTGGAGAATTTAATCTTCCTTGACAGACAATGCAAACAATGTGTGCCCCTTTAAAACTTGCTTTCTTGTTTGAAGTAGATATTTTATTTGGATCATTCAAAAACTTCAAGTTTCTGCTGCGATTGTGCACAAGGTGTGATCGCCTGTTTATTTCTGGCTAGACTTCCACAAATTAAACCTAGCGTCTGTATTATCCCTAAGCTGGTCTCTGCCACCAGGACCTCACTTGTTATTGAACAAGGATGGTTTAGCACCGACAGTCTGATTTACATCTTCCTATCTCCCTTAAGAAGCTTATCCTAGCCTGGGCAACATAGCGAAGCCTATCTGTACTCAAAATAAAATAAAATAAATTTAGCCAGACATGCCTGTAGTCCCAGCTATTTGGGAGGCTGAGTCAGGAGGATTGCTTGAGCCCAGGAGGTTGAGGCTGCAGTAAGCCATGATCGTACCTCTGCACTCCAGCCTGGGCAACAGAACAAGACTCTATCTCTAAAACAAAAAAAATAAAATCATACCTACTTCAAAATGATATAAAAACATCATCAGTCATTTTGTGTTTTGTTATACCTGCCAAGAAGAGCTTGATGGTGTTGAACTGTTGCTTAGCATTTAGTCTGTTTTAGTAATAAAAAAATTAATATTGGCAACAAGACAAATTGATTTCATGAGCTGACCGACAGTATTGGGGAGTTTAGAGTTTGCCAAAGTGAGCCAAGAGGGCCGAGCTGCTTTTGCTTGACCTACAAATCCTACGGTTCCCAGCCAGTCTAGTCACTTATTGGCAACGCATTGATTCCCCCGTCAGTTTTCCTCAACTCACCTCAGACTCAGAACTTCCTATTCCCCTTGACCCCATTGCTGCTCAAATAAATCCCATTGTAGACAGAGCTCCAGCGTGTCCTATCACCAAAAGACAGAGCAAATGGCTGGCTGGACTACTGTAAGCCCTGAATCGCTTCCAGTATACAGTTCCCCCATGCAAGCTAACAAATCTGTTTTCCAGTCATCTGTTTTCACCAAGTCAAGAGTTCAAAAGACTTGTTCAATAAGTCAGAACTTCTGTAGCCGGATGACTGGTTTCCACTGTGATCATCATGTCTGCCCTTTAGATGTAAAAACTGAAGCACTTTGTAAAACCTGAAAACAGTTTAAGACATTAAAAAGATCTCCCCCCCAAAAGAAAAAGGAATTTTCATGCACTGTAGAAACCATTCAGAGGCAAAACATCACATCCTAGTGAATATAATAGGGTCTTGCAGCCCCCTCTTATTTGAACACAACTCTCATTGACTTAAAAGTGACATTTCCAAACTGGCTGCAAGGATGATTTGTCCCCCAAACAAAGCAGGCTGCATTTGTTCTGTTAGAATGGCTGCTCTTCTTTGTCTCTGGATAATTTGATACAGCATACATTCATTCATTCAAGGGTGACTCTTATTTGAAAAATTTCTCAATGAGACCATTTAAAAACTGGTTTTTAATCCAGAGCTTTTGTGACTAACTCTAAGGCTTCTTTCAGCCTTCAGCCTTGTCCCTGTTAGTTTCACAGAACTGGCAAAAATTGATCTTTTGAAATAAAATTGTTTACGGTAAATATCAACATAAAAGTGATCTCTTTTTTTTTCTGAAAACTAAGAATGTGTAGCTTATCTACAATTTTTAACTGGAAATTCTCTAATCACTTCAAGATTTTTTTTTCTAGTTAAAATGGCAGGTTGAGGGAAGGGAAGTCACTTACATGAAGTCCGGTGCCTTCCACATGCCTGGGGCCATTTCAAAAGGAGTAACAAATCTTTAAGTGTTTAAAAACAGTGCAGTAGAAACCAAAGCTGCAGGTAATATTTTCTCTTCTAGGAAAAGCTCTCCACCACAGGCCAGTCTCCTCATACCCACCTTCTCCAGTCCCATGTACTTCCTGGCCCCTTAGGTCAGAATTCCTATAAATTTCAGGGCCTACCATTTTCCCAGGGCAGAGGTGAGGACTGGGGAAAGAGGTGACTCTGAAATCACAACTTCATTCACTAAAACAAAGCAGACATGCAGGGTTGACATTTGGGGCCTATGAATCTTCTTCATGATGGTTCCCATGTCTCTTTAAATAAACAATGTGGAAAGAAAAATATGACAGTCTCTATTTGCAGCAGTTCTGAAAATAACTTGTACAGGAGAGGTGAACCAGTGGCATGCGCCTAAGCAGAGCCCCCTGGCTTCACTTTCTCAATCATCTCTTCCAAAAAAAAAAAGCAACTCACAGGATACTGCAATACCCCTGTGTGTACAATATAAAAGCCAAAATTAAAAGGTCTCTTTAATGCTAAAAGTAAGATGCAAGTTACATTTACAGCTGACCAGAAGGCAGTCCGATTAGTGGTTGTTTTTACCTCTGACTTCTGCTTTTAGCATATAAATAGGTTTTAAAAGAATAATCAGTACTTGAAGTCAGTGTAGCCCTTTAAGACATAAATAACTGAGAAATAACGAAATTGTTAAATATCAAAGAGGTTAATACTACACCCTAAATTTCCCCTTGAGTGAGAAGTGAATGATCAAATTCAGGAACACTTCATTAGATAGAACTAAATGCTATATCCTTCTCCTTGCTAATCTCTTCCTCCTGAGATTTTGCTCTTCACTTGAGCAAATTAACTGAGGGCGAACGATGATCAAAAGAAAAACTTATGAAGAGCAAACTCCATAAATTGCTGGTGAGACAGAAACGCAGATCAGAAAAATCTCCCTTTAGTTAGATAAAGATGAGAAATAAAAGGCACAGATATACACATGAGAGATCCACTATAAAACAAATGGAAGGAAAACTGAAACAGGAAGTTTGGAGAGGGGTTAAGAACGTCACAATAAGCAGAGGGCTTTGCAGGGCTCGGCAGCATCTTACCCTCCTTGTGTCCCTTTCTTGGCAGGTAGATCCTGCATTATGAAGAGTTCCTGATTTGGAGGTTTCCACACCCACCCCTCCCCCAACACACACTCCACACCACACACACACCAGTTTTTGTAATGTATATAAATAGAATTTGCACAAGCCCCTTGAGTTGAGTTGAAATAAACAGAGGAAGTTTACATATGAGTTCAGAAAGCCATGGTTTCATGGTTTAAGAAACAGTCATCTGAGTTGGGCTTGTGGCCCACACCTGAAGTTCTAGCTAGTTGAGAGGCGGAGGTGGGAGGATCTTTTGAGCTCAGGAGGTTGAGGCTAGTGAGCTGGGATCGCACCACTGCACCCAAGCCTGGGCAATAGACCAAGACCCTGTCTGAAAAAAAAAAAAATTGCACACTTCGCCAAAGAAAAGATATGAACCACAAATAAGCACATAAAAAGATTCTCAACATCATTAGTCACTGGGAAAGTGTAAATTAAAATTAGAATGGCTCAAATAAGAAAACCTGATAGTACCAAGGGCTCAAGAGGATGCAGGGCAACTGGAATTGGTCCATTGCCGGTAGGAATGCAAATGGTATAGCCACTTTGGAACCAGAAACAGTTTCTTATAGAGTTTAACATCTATTTACCGTATCACCCAGCAATCCCATGCCTGTGTAGTTAGCCAAGAGAAATAAAGACATATGTCATCTCCACTCCCAACATACAAGTAAACCTGTATATTTATAGCACCTTTAATCATCATTGTCAAAAACTGATGATTTGGGTAGATGAACAGTTTATTGCTGGAATACTACTTAGCAATAAAGAGGAATGAACTACTAATACATGCAACCTGATAAATTTCAAATGCATTCTGCTAAGTGAAAAGAAACAAGACTACATAGTGTATGATTCCATTTATGTGATGCTGTGAAAAGGCTAATACTATAGGAACAAAAATAGATCCATGACCAGTGACTGTGGGTAGAGAAAGGTTTGCCTGCACGGGGACTCACACACAACGATGTGCTGTTTGTTAAATTTTATAGAATTGTACTCCTTCAAAGGGTGAATTTTACTGTATATAAATTGTACCTCAACAAATTGACTTTTAAAAAATTATAATACGGGCCAGGTGCGGTGGCTCACACCTGTAATCCTAGCATTTTGGGAGGCCGAGGCCAGCGGATCACCTGAGGTCAGGAGTTTGAGACCAGCCTGATCAACATGGCAAAACCTCGTCTCTACCAAAAATACAAAAATTAGCCAGGTGTGGCGGCACATGACTATAGTCCCAGCTACTTGGGAGGCCGAGGCAGGAGAATCACTTGAATCCGGGAGGCGGAGGTTGCAGTGAGCCGAGATCGTGTCACTCATTGCACTCCAGCCTGGGTGACAGAGCAAGCCTCTGTTCCAAAAAAAAAAATTATAATATGCTGAGGTCAGTGGTGTAGTCTCAGCTACTCAGGAAGCTGAGGCGGGAGGATTGCTTGAGCCTCATGTGTTAAAGTTCAGCCTGGGCAAAATAATGGGACCTCATCTCTAAAAAATAATAATAATAAAAAGGAGGGAAACATGGTCAAACTACTGTGTTGGAAAGTCACTCTGGTTGCTGTGTGGCAAAGGAATGGAGCAACAAAAGCAGAAATGGTCTTGAAGCTGTCTCAATGGTCCTGGTTGGACATCTTTCCTGAGAGCCAGGCCCAGGGTGGTGGGGGGGAATGGGGAAAAGAAGACCACTAGAGGCATTTTTTTGATGGATAATTGGAGGATTTGCCAACGGACTGGAGGCGAGTCGGAAAAGACCTAGAGTTGTCAAAAGAGACCCCAGGGATGTTTTTTATTTCCTATGCCATTTGAGGTGGGTGTAGGGCAAAGAGCCTCAAAAGGTTCTATTCCTAATTCCCCTATGAATTACCTGCAGAACCCCCATAACCTGCAGAATTACATGCATACATTAGCAGCATCTCTAAATGTGTGCTAAGGCCTGAAATAGGAATTGAAACACTGGAGAACATGAGACAGAGAATTGCCTCCTTGCTTGTAGCAGAAACTGAAGAATAAAGGACTAAGCCAGTCGAAATTTCAAGCGAGTAGAGCTACTCTGAAAGAAGATGCCACCCATCAGAAGGGTAAGAGCAAAAAAGTGAAACTCTGTTATTTGTATTTTCTGGTTAACATTAAAAGGCCCGACAAAGAAAGAGGAGGAAAGAAATTGGCTAAAATGTATCCAGTGTATTCATGGAAAATAAATCATTAGAATTTATTTGTGTTTTTTAAGTCTATAAAGTCATTTCCTATGCTCGTTTATGCGTTATTTACCTTGGCCGAATGTGGTCTGAGAAATGATTGCCTATTAGCCTAAATTGGAGGTTTCTGGCCCCTCCATTAGCATGCTTCCCCGGCCTAGGATCTAACCATCTAGAACAGGACAGTTGCCTTTGGTCACTTCAGTTCAGGGTCATTTGGTCAAAGTGGTGAAACCTGATCTTGGAATGTCATGTGAAGTCCGACAGGCAATCCTTCCCGGCTTGCGCTTGTAAAATTCTCTTGTGATGAAGGTGAAAACTATAAAGAACCGCAACAGGGCCAGGTGCAGCGGCTCACACCTGTAATCCCAGCACTTTGGGAGGCCAAGGTGGGCGGATAGTTTCAGCCCAGGAGTTCGAGACCAGTGTGGGCAACATAGCGAAACCCTGTCTCTACAAAAAGCACAAAAATTAGCCCGACACAGTGGCACACGCCTGTAGTCTCAGCTACTCAAGAGGCTGAGGTGGGAGGATTCCTTGAGCTTAAGCCAGAGGGATCAAGACTACAGTGAGCCATGATCGCAACACTGCACTCCAGCCTGGGTAGCAGAGTAACACCCTGTCTCAGTAAATAAATAAATAAATAAATAAATAAATAAATAAATGCAATAAGTAGAGCCCAAACCTACTATGTGCAACTCTTTTATTTTACATACATACAAATATATTCAGATTATTAAAATGACAGTCAAAGGCTATAAAAACACTTTAAAAAATATTTCCGCAATTCCATTTCCCAAATATCCAGTTGGCTTTTTGTCATCCATTCCTCCAGATTGTTTTTGGCATAACTACATGCTTAAGAGTATTACTTATGTTGAGATAATTTAGAGAAATTCAAACTAAGATATATATATACACTGATATCAATAATTCAACTGTGATTAGGAAGAGAAAATTATGTGAGAAGATATGTCTAAATATCTCTAAAGGATATGTCTAAATAATTCATTAACTTTTAAAGTATTAACCTAGGATTGTTTCCTTGATGGCTATCTAGACAGTGTAATAGACTGGGTGTGGTGGCTCATACCTGTAATCCCAGCACTTTGGAAGGCCAAGGTGGGCAGATCACTTGAGGTCAGGAATTTGAGACCAGCCTGGGTAACATGGTGAAACCTCGTCTCTACTAAAAACACAAAAATGTAGCTGAGTGAGGTGGCGGCACGTGCCTGTAATCCCAGCTACTTGGGGAGGCTGAGGCAGGAGAATTGCTTGAACCCGGGAGGCAGAGGTTGCAGTGAGTCAAGATTGTGCCAGTGCACTCCAGCCTGGGTGACAAAGTGAGAGACTCTGTCTCCAAAACAAACAAACAAAAAAACAGTGTAGAAGTCATATAAAAGAATAAAATAAAATTACACAATTATCTGATTATAAACATTCTTAGCAAACAATATTTCAAAAACAGTTAATACATTTAAAACATTTAAAAGTGTTTTGCTCTGATAGAATGCTTTCTAAAAAAATATAATACAACATATGCTGTAATGTAGTTAGCTTTTTGAATTGTTGAGTACTTGAATTCAGGAAAAATAGTGATTAATAACTAGTAGGTAGGCTAGGCACAGTGGCTCACACTTGTAATATTAGCACTCTGGGAGGTCAAGGTAGGAGGATCACTTGGGCCCAAAAGTTTGAGACCAGCCTGGGCAATATAGCAAGACTTCATCACTAAAAACAAAAATTAAAAAATTTGCCAGATATGACAGTGTGCACTTGTAGTCAGTCCTAGCTACTTGGGAGGCTGAGGCAGGAGGATCACTTGAGCCCAGAAGTTTGAGGCTGTGGTAAGCTATGATTGTGCCACTGCACTCCAATCTGGGCAACACTGTCTCATAAATAAATAAATAAATCTAAGGCAATTTACAGTCAGGTGCGGTGGCTCACACCGGTAATCCCCGCACTTTGGGAGGCCAAGGTGGGCAGATCACCTGAAGCTGGGAGTTTGAGACCAGCCTGACCAACATGGAGAAACCCCATCTCTACTAAAAATGCAAAATGAGCCGGGTATAGTGGTGCATGCCTGTAATCTGAGCTACTCAGGAGGCTGAGCAGGAGAATCGCTTGAACCCGGGTGGTGGAGGTTATGGTGAGCCGAGATTGGGCCATTGCATTACAGCCTGGGCAACAAGAGCGAAACTCCATCTCAAAAAACAAACAAACAAACAAAAACCCCGAAAACTAGTAGTCAGTTAACATCGAGATATCTAGTTTGTTTAGGCCCAACCTTATTCAAGAAAGATTAAGGAAACCTTCAACCTAGAAAACATAGGGACACCCTGTCTCTCCAAATAGTTTAAAAATTGAACAGGTCTGTTGGCATGTGCCTGTGGTCCCAGCTACTCATGAGGCTGAGGCAGGAGGATCACCTGAGCTCCAGAGGTTGAGACTGCAGTGAGCCATGATCACGCCACTGTATTCCAGCCTGGGTGACAGAGCAAGATCCTGTCACACACAAAAAAAAAAAAAGAAAAAAGAAAGCAAGAAAAGAAGAGAAGAGAAACCATTGCCCTGAATGTGTTTTAAATCACCTTATACACAACTTCTTTTGGAGTTATTAAAATATTTTAGGCAGTTAAAAAATACCCAGACCCAGACATAGTTTGAAAGTTCAATTAATACTACAAGATTTACAATAAATAGCAATGATAACTACAGAAAAAAAAAACAAAAAAAACAGCAATATTTGGCCCCAGAATTAGACTCCCCAAAGGCAGAGACAACTTTTAACCCAGTTAGTTGTTTTCTCTTTGCATTTAACTCATTTTTAGTAATAAGTGTATGCTGCTATTTATTATATTTATTGATTAAACTATAGACATTGCAGTGGACTGAATGTGTGTGTCCCCTCAACATTTGTATGTTGAAATCCTACCCCTCAATGTGATGGTAATTAAGTCACAAAGGGGAGCCCTCATGAATGAGGTTACAGCCCTTGTAAAAGGGACCACAGAGAGCTCTTAACCCACTTCCACCGAGTGAAGACAAAACAAGAAGCCGCCAGTCTGCCACCGAGGAGAGGGCCTTCACCAGCCCCCAGCCATGCTGGCACTCTAATCCCAGACTTCCAGCCTCCAGAACTGTGAGAAATAAATGTTTGTTGTTTAAGCCACCTTTTTTTTTTTTTTTTTTTTTTTTGTGAGACAATCTCACTCTGTCACCCAGGACTCTGGAGTGCAATGGCGTGATCATGGCTCACTGTACCCTTGACCTCCCAGGCTCAAGCAATCCTCATGCCTCAGCCTCCCAAATAGCTGGGACCACAGCCATGTACCACCACACCTGGCTAATTTTTTAAAAATTTTTGTAGAGACAGGGTCTCCCTTGCCCAAGCTAGTCTCAAAATCATGGACTCAAGTGGTCCTCCTGCCTTGGCCTCCCAAAGTGCTAGGATTATAAGACTAACCCACTGCACCTGTCCCACTCTGTCTATGGTATTCTATTGTTTTTTCATTGTCCTAGAACAAGCATATGGTATTCCATAACAGCAGCCTGAACAATAGATTCAGACAGACATTATCAACTTCCTTCCTACTATGGAAGATAAGGATGTGGCACCCTCTAACTATAACTCCTCCCACCCAACCTTCCACACATATTTCTCCTGACCTATATGTTTTAATTTTGTATTAATTGAATATCCAAGTTTTATGATATAATGATGCCGCAAATATTGCTCACAAGTAAACAATATCGTATTTACATTTTCTTTTCTAGACAATTTTTTGTTTTGTTTTTCCTGGAGTTAAATACTGCTTACTTATTCATTTTGTTTTGTTTTTTTTGTATGTGTGAGTGGACTTTCAAAAATATATGTACATTTTCTTATACTTCCCCAATTCTTTCTAGTGGAAATTTAATAGTGATGTGCCCTGGTATAGGTCATTTTTATTTCTCATTCTCCCTGGGACCCTTCACCAGGGAGTCACATCCTTCATTCTGGAACATGTTTCTATTTTGTATCTGTGATGGTTTATTTTATTTGTCAACTTGACTGGGCCATGGGGTTCCCAAATATTTGGTTAAACATTATTCTGGCTTTGTCCGTAAGGGTGTTTCTGGATAAGATTAACATTTCAATTGGTAGCCTGGGTAGATTGCCCTCCCCAATGTGGGTGGCCCTCATCTAATCCAGTTCAAGCTTCACTAGAACAAAAAAGACTGAGAAAGAATTCACTCTTTCAGCGTAGTGCAGTGGCTCACGTATGTAATCCTAGCACTTTGGGAGGCCAAGAGACGTGGACCGCTTGAGCTCAGGAGTTCAAGACCAGCATGAGCAACACGGTGAAACTGTCTCTACAGAAAATACAAAAATTAGCCAGGAGGCCTGTAGTGTCAGATACTTGGGGGACTGAAGCTGGAGGGTTGCTTGAACCTGGGAGGTGACGGCCACTGTGTGCAGAGATTGTACCACTGCACTCTAGCCTGGGTGACAAAGTAAGATCCTGTCTCCAAAAAAAACCAGTCCGTCTTTCTTTTTCACTGTCTAGGAGCTGGGACGTAGGTCTTGCTTTGCCTCCAGACTGGGACTGAGACTAGAACTTACACTGTCATCTGTCCGGCTTCTCAGGCCTTTGGACTTGGACTAGAACGACATCATCAGCTCTCTATGGTCACCAGCTCTCCTTGGTCACCAGCTTATTGACTGCAGATCTTGGGACTTCTCAGCTTCTCTATTCACATGAGCCAATGCCTTCTAACATGTATATATTCCTATTGGTTCTCTTTCTCAGAAGAACTCAAGACTAACACAGTATTTTGACAATTTCTGCCTCTCCTTTTTCCTTCTCTCTGAAATCCTTCTTATTTAGAGGTTGACCCTCTTGAACTGCCCTAATTTTCCTATCTTTCCTCTTTTTTTTTTTCTAGCCTTTTTGTTCTATTTTTGAGAAATTCTTCAACTTTACCTTTCAACCCCTCTATTGAATTTTTTTACTGAAAACATTTTTAATTTCTAAAACTCTTTCTTGTTCCCTGGGTATTCTATTGTCTTAGCATTCTGTTATTTTATAGATGCAATATCATCACTTATCTTTCTGAGGTTACTAATAATTTGAAGTTTTCTTCTGCTCTTTGCAATGCCTTTGTTTCTTCTGAGTTTCTTTTTTTCTTTTTGCTTTTGTTCCTATTTTTGTATGTCAGAGGCTTTCCTCAAAAATCTGCCAATTCATATTTTAAAGTGAGTCACTGAATGGAAGATTAGAAGCTCTGAGTACATGAATGGGGCTTATCGACTGGTGGGTTTCTTTGTAGGGTGATCAAGTGGGACCTTGATGGTTTGTTGGATGATCTTAAAGGTGAATAGGTCTATTGAGGGGAACTTTTCCAAAACAGAATTATCCAGACTCCTGACTGAGGGGTCTAGGCCTTCTTGCCAGCATTCTTGTGGCTGAGAAGGGGAGAAGGCCTGGGGTGTCACCGCAGGGTAGGTAGCCTTTCACTCAGTCCAACTGTGTCCTGCCCACTGCCTCAGGGTCTCACTTGATCACCACGTGCCTTCAGTTGTGTCTGTCATCCCTGAATTCAGAGTCTCTAGCATAATTTTTTCAGGGATCAAACCTCCCATTTCCTGCTGGTGTTGGGAAAGTGTAATTGCTGAGCATCTTAGTCAGGTAGAAGTTCAAGGAATGGAAATTCTTCTTATAAAAACTCAATTAATTTTCCTATTTTTACCCCCCACTTTATCCTTCCTTTGAAAGCACTTGGTGTCTCTGACTTTCTGAGTTTCTTAGGCATTCTGGGCCATGAGTCAATTTGCTTCTCATCGGCAACCTCACAGGCAGAACCTCTGTAGAAGCATAAGCGTCTGTTTTCGCTGTTCTGTGAATCCAGTTACTGCTTATCCTCTGCCCTTAACTTCCCGAAATTTTGCTGGTGTCTCTGAGCCACTGCAATCATCTCTCAGTTCTGCTTGCTCTTTGTTGTCTCTTTATGTCTTCACTGCCATTTTGGTGAGGTTTTAGGATAAAGCATAGATGAACACAAAACGTGTTATAAAAGGTATGTCAGAATCTTTTACAATACATAAACATAGAAAGCAAAATGTGAAAGCATGTTTCATACTCTTTCACTCCATTCCCCGAAGAGGAAATCACTGTCAGTGTTCTGGAACCCTCTCCAGTTCACTCTTGGTGATGATACATACACAAATCATTTGATTCTGTGTTTTTTTTAATTCTGGCCTTGGTTTTGTTAGTGATATATTGTCTTGGAGTGACTTCCGTATTAACACATATAGGGCTAGCTCATTCTTTTTTAATTATTTATTTATTTTTTAGTTGGATTCTCACTCTGTTGCCCAGGCTGGAGTACAATGGTGCAATTTTGGCTCACTGCAACCTCTGCCTCTCGAGTTCAGGTGATTCTCCTGCCTCAGCCTCCCAAGTAGCTGAGATTACAGGCAGGCACCACCATGCCCAGCTAATTTTTGTATTTTTAATAGAGACAAGGTTTCACCATGTTGATCAGGCTGGTCTTGAACTTCTGACCTCAGGTGATCCACCCACCTCAGCCTCCCAGTGCTGGGATTACAGTCATGAGCCACTATGCCAGGCCAATTTTATTTTAAGTTCTGGGTTACATGTGCAGGATGCGGGGTTTGTTATATAGGTAAACATGTGCCATGGTGGTTTGCTGCACCTGTCAACCCATCATCTAGGTATTAAACCCAGCATCCATTAGCTATTCTTCCTGATGCTCTCTCCCTCCCTTCCCCACCACGACAGGCCCCAGTGTATGTTGTTCCCCTCCCTGTGTCCATGTGTTCTCATTGTTTTTAATGCCTATATAGTTTCCAGTAGTATAAATTTGTGACTGATTTAATTATTTAATCTTTCTCTTTTTAAAACTTTACACACACACACACACACACACCCCTACACTTACATGTACTTTGATATACACATGTATATCTTTTTGAAAGGTCAGTAAATAAGTGACTTGAACTTTAGAAATATCAAACAATTGTATATGCGCAAAGAAGAAAGAAAAAGCATGACAATGTTGTACGCATGGAAATCTTCGTGATAGAGTAAGGTCTAATAGTGAATGAGTAGAAGCATTTCCAAGGCCTCCAGAACCAGAGCTATTAGGATTCCCCTCCAGTTGAAGATGTGTCATAAATTAAGCTAAAGCATCCTTGAAATGATGTAAGCCTATCGCCATAGAGTTATGTAAGTCAATGGCTCTATGGTTTAATCTACAATTCATATTTTTACAAAATGTGATGTGCTCTTCACTAGTCAGAACCACTTGGTGTCAGAGGCCTAACAGGAAACAGGTGACACTTTCGAATGGGGTACTGAGGAGAATGTAATAATGGGCCCGTTTTCAGTGGTGTGGTAAGGTTAAAGGAAATCAGAAAAGAATAGTGAAGCACCCTGGGAGTAGCAACAGGGAGAGAATATCACCCCAAGACCTGAGTGTCAAGAGAACAAAGCAGTTATTGGGCACAGAGAGTAACTCTAGCTGTGAAAGAGGTCACCTGCATGGTCCTCATTAAGCAAGGAAAGGAGTGGGAGGTGGTGGGCGACCTCACTCTTGATCTTGTGTTTTTATTTGCTAAATCTGGCAACCCTAGTTAGGCAAGGATAGAGAGCCAATCTGAAGGGGTACATGAGTGTCCTTCTGTGTTCATTAATAGCAATGCATGTGGACCTCAGGACAAAGCCTCTCACCAAGAACCACAGACAATACATGTATCCAATTATGGTAATGAATTGGTTATATCTGCTCTGAAAATTGTTCAGCTATTTAAGAATAACTGCTATGTAAGAACAGCTGTAGACACCTTGGCTTATAATTCCAATCATATATATTTTTTAAAAAAGGCCGTACATAAAAAGAGACAATAAAGAGGTAAACTTTAGAGGAAAAATTGTCCCTTACTTGCCTCTGCCCATTAGCATTTAGTTTCTTCATCATTCTCAGTCTGGGAATCTGTAAGATGCACCATCAGGACCTAAATGGAATATCTATATCCAGGCCTTAGAAGAAAAATTCCGTCATGAGTGGAGTTGACCAGAGAATGCAAGAGAAATAACTTGAGTGAAGGCTGGAAACTACTATCCTCATACTTACAATAAATGTTAACCTAAGACAGAAACAAAGTACAAAGAAGAATATAGATGGGGACAATAAGAAGTCAGAGTTCTCCACAAATCAATATGATTAAACAATATTCTGATAGTTCCAAAACAGCAATCGGCTTTAAGAATAAAGTTTATTTTAATTTATAAGCAATTAGACAAAAATTGGAGACAGCATGTCTATAGCTATTCTTAAATTAAAATAATAAATCTGACTGGTTGGCAATAGAAGAGCCCAGAGGAAGCACTGGGATTTTATAGGTTTGGAAAATACTTTTCCCCTAAAAAAAACTTTCTTAATTTTAAAATAAATGTGATTTATCCCATTTCCACAGTTCATCTATTTATTACCAAAACATTACATTTTTAGAGGTTTAGCATGCCCTACTTTTATTATAAAATGTGTGTTTTTAAAAAGCACTGAAGAGGAAAAATAATTAAACTTCTGCCATTTGACTTAACAGCTGAAAGAGAGTTTGAACTCATTTTAAGTGGTGGGCTACTGTTCACTCTTTGATGCCTGGTGAAGTCCAAGCATCTGGTTTCCAAATAGTGGTCTACATAGATCATCTGACACCTGGGATAGATCATTTTTTAACATACCCCTTGATGTGTCACAAAATTATCTTCAGTAATAATAATCAAATGAAATAAATAATAATGTAGCCAAAAAGCATAATTTTTATTTTATTGAACTTTCTACATATAATTGTGTCAGTAAAAAAAAAATTACAGTACAAAAAAAGTAATGGTTTAATTCTGTTTAATTACATTATAGTAGTTTTTTTTTAAGGGGGTGGTAAAACACATAAAGAAAGACTTCCAAAAAATTTAACTTCACAAGATGTGACTATAAAAGGGTAGCACAAGGATTTTGGCCATGATAGAACAGTCTGTATCTTGATTATAGTGGCGATTATGTGAATTCACACATGTGACAAAATTGCATAGAACTGGCGCAGCCTGGTGGCTCATGCCTGTAATCCCAGCACTTTAGGAGGTAGAGGCAGGAGGTTCACTTGAGCCTACCAGTTTGAGACCAGCCTGGGCAACATAGGTAGACCCTGTCTCTCAGTAAATAAATAAATAAACAAATAAATAAAAATTAGCTGGGTATGGTGGCATATGCTTGTGGCCCCACGTACTCAGGAGGCTGAGATGGGAGGATCACTTAAGCCCCAGGGGTTGAGGCTTCAGTGAGGCATAATCCTGCCTCTGCACTCCAGCCCGGGCCACTGAACAACAACAAAAAAATTGTATAGAACCACACACACACACACACATACACACATACACACAAATGAGTGTGTATAAAAACTGATTAAATTGGCTGGGCACAGCAGCTCATGCTGCTAATCCAGCACTTTGGGAGGCTGAGGCAGGCGGATGACCTGAGGTTGGGAGTTGGAGACCAGCCTGACCAACACGGAGAAACCCTGCCTCTACTTAAAATACAAAATTAGCTGGGTGTGGTGGTGCATGCCTGTAATCCCAGCTACTCGGAAGGCTGAGGCAGGAGAATTGCTTGAACTTGGGAGGCAGAGGTTGCCGTGAGCTGAGATCATGCCATTGCACTCCAGCCTGGGCAACAAGAGTGAAACTCTGTCTCAAAACAAAAAAAAAGGAAAGAAAGAAAGAAAAAAGAAAAACTGATGAAATCTAAATGAGGTCTTTGAATTGTACTAATGTCAATTTCCTGGTCTTGTTATTGTATTATAGTTATGTAACATGTCATAATTGGGGGTGACTGGTGAAGAATACCAGAATCTCCCTGTACTATTCTTGCAACTTTCTGTGAATCTATAATTATCTATAAGTAATAAGTTTTTGTTAAAGTTTATATGCTATGTGATTTCCTGTATTTGAGATTCCTGAAAACACCAAAATATAACAACATTTTCCAGGGATAGGAGAAGGTATGACTACTGAAGCTGAGGAAAACCTAACTAGGCTAGTCAAAGTTTAACCTGCTTTGCTTGCTTTTAGCTGTTTTTTTAAAAAAGAAACTCCCTTCAACTTTGCTATAGATAACGTCTCTGACATACAGTTCACAATGATAAAACAGCTGCCTAAGTTGTTTTTCAGGAACTTAAAGTCAATTCTCATCCAGTCCAAACTGGGTAAGACTACACTAACCCTTCAACTGGGCCTGAGCAAATGTCTGATGGGTGATCTTTTGATGTCAGAAGCTGTGAGCTTCACCCTCTGACCATGCGAACACTACCATTTTTGGAACACGTGTCCCACAAAGAGCCATGAAGCTTGGCTGTGCTTGCACAGAACATCAATTACCTCACTTTTCCTTACCCCCAATCACCTTTCCTTTTACCTCAGATTACCCTGCTCCTCTATCCCATAAATATCTTTAAACCCCATCTTTGGGGAGATGTATTTGAAACCTTTTCTCCCTTATCCTCTCTTGGCTGCCATGTGACTAAATCCCTTCTCTGATGCAAAACTCATTGTCTCAGTGATTGGCATATTGGGTGGCAGGCAAAACAGACCTGGCTCAGTAACACAACAAAGGAGCACAACAAGACCTGGTTCAGTAACACAACAAGGAGAGTTGTTGGCTGATGGAATAGTTCTATATCCAGATTGTGACTGTGGTTACAAAAATCTACACATGCATTAAAGTTCATGGAATAAAACATCAAGTTTACTGTATGTTAAAGTTTTAGAAAATGTTGTCATTATCTTAAATATTTTTAAGGCATTAAAAACTTTGGAATCAGTCAGACTTGTATTTAAATACTGGAATATTAGGCAAGTCAATCTGTTTTCTTATCTATAAAATAGTAATAATACCATCCATCTAATGATAATGTATGTGAAGGCCTTAGCACATTGCCCAGCATTAAAACATCACTGTTTTGAACTATCTGGAATTTTAGTGTTTTATTTAAAAGATAGTCCTACCAATCAAACACAGTTTTAGGGGTTTTGTTTGGTTTGGTTTGGTTTTTTGAGATGGAGTCTCACTCTGTCACCCAGGCTGGAGTGCAATGGTAAGATCGTGGCTCACTGCAACCTCCACCTTCCAGATTCAAGCAATTCTCCTGCCTCAGGTTCCCAAGTAGCTGGGATTACAGGTGCCCGCCACCATGCCAAGCTAATTTTTGTATTTTTAGTAGAGACACGGTTTCACCATGTTGGCCAGGCTGGTCTTGAACTCCTGACCTCAGGCGATCCACCCGCCTCAACCTCTCAAAGTGCTGGGCTGTGCCCAGCCAAATATAGTTTTTTACCCTTCATGTAGTGCTTTGTACACAGAAGGTCCTCAGTAGATATTTGTTAAGTGAATAAATTGAGCTGATATTTCATCTGAGACTGCTCAATCAGATGTAAAGGCAGACTTTAACTTTTGTACTCATGGGCTGAGACAAACATCCAACAACGCTCTTCAATATTTATTTCTGATTGTTCTGAATTTTATCAGTCAGGAAGGGTTAAATAGTAACAAACATCTCCCAAACCTCAGCAGCTTAACACAGCAAAAGTAATTTTTTACTATCCATTGCAGATTGGAAGGGAGCTCTTCTACTTACCATCACTCAAGGAAGCAGGCCATGGAGTCTCCATCTCAACATTTACTCCTACAACCACTGCAGCAGGGGAAGCAGACCTGAGAAATCACATACCGGCTTTTGAAATTTTCTCCTAGAAATGACACGTGTCGCTTCTCATATTCCATTGGCCAAAGTAAATCACATGGTCTCACTTCTAAAGGAATAATGAAGTACAGCCCTACCACGTGCCAGAAAAAAAACACCGAAACAGCATGAATGATTTCCGTATCAATACACTCAGTGATAAAATGAGCACAGAAGGACAATATGCCCAGCAATAAACTTATTTTATATACATATAATTATATATTTTATATATTATACACTATAAATACTTAAAATGTATACTATGTGTTTATATAATTTCAACTTTGATACATGGGGTATACATGTGCAGGTTTGTTACATGGGTATACTGCGTAGCACTGAGGTTTGGGATACCAATGGTCCTATCACCCAGGTAGTAAGCATAGTACCCAACAGGTAGTTTACCAGTCCTTGACCCCGTCCCTCTCTTTCCCCTCTTGTAGTCTCCCGTGTCTCTTGTTCCCATCCTTATGAAAACCCAATGAGTACCCAATGCTTAGCTCCCACTTATAAGTGAGAACAACAGCAATGGACTTCTAATGAAACTGTTACTAAAAACTGCTAAGGCTGTTAGAAATTTACTATATACCTTCTTCCCTCACAAAGGTTCCCTGTAGAAACAACACTGGATTTTTTTGGTGCTGCTTCACCAGCTGGAGACCTCCGCAGCTGGTGACACCCTTGCCCAGGGCCTCACCCGGCTCCAGGCTCACCGCTGGAAGTACTTTGCCCACTCAGCCAGACAGGCTGTGCTTGTACCTTGATCAGGATTCTGTGACCATCCGACTGTACACTCAGCCTGCAGCAAGAAGGGGTGTATGAGCAAGTGAGCACAGGGTCTGGCCACAGCGCACAGTCAGCTGTGTCAGCTCTTGCAGCTGGTGGGCTGCTGCTATGGTGGGTGGGCTGCTCCAAGCGCCAGCATGGGCACAGGCTCTGCACGGAGTTTGCGGCTGGACCAGGCTGTCACAAGTGACTCCCACAGTGGGTTCCAGTGACCAGATGAGGGGGATGCAGTAGTACTTGAAAACTTGGAGATGCCAAAAAACCATAGAGCCCCAAGGGGTGTCATTTCCACGGTCTGTAGCTCGGGGTGGATGGGCACACGTTAACAGCTCCTTCAGCCCCTCTGCCCTGCTCCAGCTCTCGGCCCCTGGGCTGGCCCGGCCCCACCACTGCTTCCCATCACATGGGGCAGCCACCTGGCACTGGTGGAGTGCAGAGGGCTACAGTGTTACAGTGTTACTTGGGACCTGCGTTAGGTGGGTACCAAGTTCTTGTTCTAAATCCAAGAAGAATAAGGTTATGCTGACAACTGAGAGGGGACCCAAAAGGGGCAGCCCTCTACCCAAAGTGGGTAGTCCCCAAGTGCAGCTGAGTCCAGGGTTTTTATGGGGCTCAGAATGGGGTAGTGTGTGCTGACTGGTTTGTGAGTATGCAAAAAAAAGCCTAAAAAAAAGGCACCTCAGAGATGGGCATGACAGTGTACGAAACCAATTAGGGAAGGGTAGTATATGAAAAATAGGTGAAGGGTGGAGATCAATCAGAGGAAAGTGCCCCAACAGGAGGAGAGGTTCTCAAGCCAGGCCATGGATTTATCCAAGATTTATAGCTTGGTTTTCAGGCTTTAAACTTTCTTTGATTTGAAGGTAGGGTTTCATCGGGGACCCACCCCTGTCTGCCTAGGATTTGCCTGCTTCCTACAGCTATCACCACTGCCCCACAAGCAGAAAACATCCTTTGCATGTTTTTCTTTTTAGTTAGGGTTCACAGAAAGAGAAAGAAACTCTTTCCTTGTCATTATCATCATCATGAAACCATTAAGGCACCCTAGTAGAGGTGAGGAGAGCCTGCGGGCACTAATCTAAAATAAGGAATAATCTGAATGTCTAAGGGAAAATGAATACTTAGAAACAATCAAAATAAAACTTTAAGGGAGGAAAAAAAGGGGGAATGAAAATAGTTCTAATTGGATAAAGAGAAGAGATTCTTCCAAAAGTAGATGGATAGGTCTAATAGAATGTTTACCTGATTACCTACCATGGGGGTGGCCACAGAGCCCCAGCTGACTTTGTGTACTCCTTGGTGAAGACAGAATGCTATGCCCTGGCACAGTCTCAAAACAAGAATAATGAAGGTTTTTAAATCACTGTTTTATTGAAGGAAAACCCTAGTCTGCACCAGAGGACTCAACAAACCCAGGAAGTGAAGTGTAGCCAACTGCTGCCTGGGGCTGTGGGTGAGTGGGGAGTGTGTACCTGGATCCAGACCAAGTCTGTTTCAAATTTATGTGATTGAGAATTTCACTTTGAAAAGAGTACTTCATGGGACCTTTGGGAGCTGTCAAACTCTGCCCGGGGACAGAAGATTAACTGCTCTGTGGACCAGCGGAGAGAGGCCTAGTAAATCAGAAGCCCCTTGTTTGTGCCTCTGTGGACTTACAGGTGGCAATGTAACAGGCAGTGCCTCTCTGTAGGCGCCTGGGGGACTTCACAGTTTGCAGCTCAGAACTAGCCATGTGAATGGAAAGGAGCATTTGAATCCATTCTCCAAATTGTTTATTGAAAAACACACTTGAATAAACCTGCAAAAGAAGTTTCCTTGAATTATCTATCTTCTGGAAGAATCCCCAGGAAATGGTGTCTTCTGGGGAGAATAACATTCTTTTTGTTTCTTATTAGGGGGTGATCAAGTTAAGAGCATGACTTTGGAACAGCTCTACTGCCCTTTAGTGATTGTGTGTGTTTGTGACCCTAAATTGTCTCAGTGGTAAAATGGGGATTATAATGAGGATTAAATGAGTCAATTACATGGAAAGCAGAATAATAAACATAGTGTGTGCTATTGGCTTTTATTATTCCATATATTCGTGTGTATTACCTATCAAAATATTTTAAATGTTTTTATAAAATATTCAAAGATTTCTATAAAGCAAGTAATTGTCTCATAATTTCTCTCTTTTCTGGAATTTAGTTTTTATAAAGTTTGGTGATAGACTCAACTATTATGCCCCTTCCTCCCTCCTTCTCCCTTCTTTGCATTTCTTTTCTGTGATTCTGCTCTGCCAAGTGCAGAGCTCCCTGTAGCTAAATGGTAGCCCAAGAATGTGAAAGGTCATTTGCATCAGCAGCCTTCCATACTCCTTTCTCCACTTATCACCTGACTGCTCCCCAGAGATCTTATCAATAGAAATGAAATAACTACAACTCAGACAGTCCTTTATGTTGTAGGTGGCCCCCAAAAGAGAGGAGTATGCTCTCTTCCTCCATTTCAACTTCTCATTAGTAAAGGCAAGAAAATAACTTCTCAAGTGTAGGCTTAAGGATATGGATGTTAAACTGGAACTTCCACTCTCTTTTTCTAAATTAATAAACTTTATTTTTTAGAAATGTTTAGTTTCACAACAAAGTTAAGCAGGAGGAACAGACAGTTTTCATGTAACACTTGTTCCCACGCAAGCACAACCTCCCCGACTATGACCATCCCCTGCAAGAGAGGTGCACTGTTACAATTCATAAACCTACACTGGCACACTGCAGTCTCGAACTCCCTCCAAGCTCAAGTCACCTTTCCACCTCAGCCTCCTGAGGAGCTGGGGGCTACAGGCACATGCTACCATGCCCAGCTAAATTTTTTACTTTTTGTAGAGAGAGGTTCTCACAATGTTGCCCAGACTGGTCTTGAATTTCCTGACCTCAAGCGATCCCCCCACCTCAGCCTCCAAAACTGTTGGAATTACAGGTTTCAGCCACCACACCTGGCCTGGGTTTTTCTGTAGATGTAAGTTTTCAATTTATCTGGACAAGTATCAAATATGTTAATTGTTTAAAAAACTGCCAAACTGTCTTCCAAAGTGGCTGCACCATTTTGAAATCCCACAGCAATGAATGAGAATTCTTGTTGCTCCACATCGGCACCAGCACCTGGCATTGTTAGTGTTCTGAATTTTGGCTATTCTAACAGGTGTATAGTGGTATCTCACTGTTGTTTGAATTTGCAACTTTCTAATGACATCTGACATTGAACATCTTTTCACATGCTTACTTACCATCTGTATATGTTCTTTGGTGATGTGTCTGTTCAGATCTTGTTTTGTGTCGCTATAACAGAATACTTAAGACTGGGTAATTTATAAAGAAAAGAGGTTTATTTAGCTCACTGGTCTGTGGGCTGGAAAGTTCAAAATCGGGTGGTCACATCTGGTGGCTTCTGGTGAAGCCTCATGCTGCATCAAAACATGGCAGAGAAATGAAAGGGGAACTGGGCTCATGTGACAAAGGGCAGAATACAAGAAACAACCTCCCTATAACAACCTGCAAAGGAACTAATCCATTCCTGGGAGAACTAATACAGTATCTCAAGAAAGACATTAATGTATCTTAAGGACCTAATACCTCTTGAATTCACCATCTCCCAGCACCATCCCATTGAGGTCTAAGCCTCAACATGAGTTTTGGTGGGGAAAAACTGCATTCTAACCATAACAGATCTTTTGTCCATTTTTAAATCAAGTTATTCATTTTCTTCTGGTTTAGTCTTAAGAATTCTTTGTATATTTTGGATAACAGTCCCTTATCAGGTGTGTCTTTTGCAAGTATTTTTTCCAAATCTGTGGTTTGCCTTTTGTTTTCCCTTGACATTATCTTTTGCAAAGGAAAAAAAAAAGTTTTTGTTTAATGAAGTCCAGCTTAAAAATTATTTCTTTTGTGGATTGTGCCTTTGGTGTTCTACCTAAAAAGTCACCACTATATTCAAGCTCATCTAGTTTTCTTCCTAAGTTATCTTCCAGGGGTTTTATAGTTTTGAACTTTATAGCTACATCCATGATCCATGTTGAGTTAATTTTTGTGAAGGTGTAAGGTGTGTGTCTAGATTCTTTTTCTTTTTGGCTTGTGGATGTCCCGTCATTCCAGTACCATTTGTTGAAAAGATTGTCTTTGCTCCATTATATTGTCTTTGCTCCTTTGTCAAAGATCAGCTGACTGTTTTTATGTGGATCTATTTCTGGGCTTTCTATTCTGTTGAATTGATCTCTTTGTCTTTTCTTTCATCAATACTGCACAATCTTAATTACTGTAGCTTTGTAGTGAGTCTTGAAGTTGGGATTGTCAGTCTTCTGACTTTGTTCTTTTTTTTTTTCTTATTGAGACAGAGTTTCACTTTTGTTTCAAAATGGTTCACTCAAATTTCTATTGTTGCACAGGCTGGCATGCAGTGGCATGATCTTGCCTCACTGCAATCTCCACCTCCCAGGTTCAAGCAATCCTCCTGCCTCAGCTTCCTGAGTAGCTGGGATTACAGGCATGCACCACCATGCACAGCTAATTTTTGTACTTTTAGTAGAGACGGGATTTCACCCTGTTGGCCAAGCTGGTCTTGAACTCCTGACCTCAGGTGATCCACCCCCCACCTTGGTCTCCCAAAGTGTTGGAATTACAAATATGAACCACTGTGCCCAGCCTATTCTTCTGTTAATATTAGGTTTGCTATTCTGGTTTTGTTTTTGTTTTGTTTTTTGCCTCTCAAACTTTAGAATTAATTTGTCAACATCTACAAAATAACTTGCTGTGATTTTTATTGGAATTGTATTGAATCTATAAAGTGGAGAAGAACTGATCTTAATTCTTAATTCCATGATCATGAATAATCTTACTAAGTTAAGACTAAGATGATCATGGAATATTGCTCCATTTATTTAGTTATTCTGTTTACTTATTCTTTGATATCTTTCAGTAGAATTTTAGTTTTTCTTTTATAGATCTTGCACATATTTTATTAGATTTATACCTAAGTATTTCATTTTGGGGGGTGCTAATGTAAATGGTAATATATTTTAGTTCCACAGTGTCATTTTGACATATAGAAAAGTGGTTAACTTTGGCATATTAACATTGTATCCTGTAACCTTGCTATAATTGCTTACTAGTTCCAGAAGGTTTTGTTGTTATTATTGTCAATTCCTTTGGATTTTCTACACAGACAATTATGTCATCTGCAAACAAAGACAGTTTTACTTATTCCTTTCCAAGCTATATTCCTTTTACTGCCTTTTCTTGTCTCATTGAATTAGCTAGGATTTCCATTAAAAAGCAGTGGTTAGAAGGGACATCCTTGTCTTGTTCCTGATCTTAGTGAAAGCGTCAAGTTTCTCACCATTAAATATATTAGTTTCAGGTTTTTTGTAGATGTTATTTATCAGGTTGAGAAAGTTTCTTTCTCTTCTTAGTATGCTGAGAGTTTTTATCATAAATGGGTGTTGGGTGTTTGTTAAATGCTTCTCTACATCTATTGATATGACCATGTGATACTTTTCTTCTTTAGTCATTGATGTAATCGGCAATATTAATTTGTCTTCAAACATTGAACAAACTTTACGTAACTAGGATAAATTCCACTTGGTCATGGTGTATAATTCCTTTTATACATTGTTGAATTTGACTTGCTAATATTTTGTTGAGGATTTTTGCATGTATGTTCACGAGAAGTATTGGTCTGTAGATTTCTTTTATTGTAATGTATTTGTCTGGTTTTGGTATTAGGGTGATGCTGCCTCATAGGATGAGTTAGAAACTATTTTCTCGGCATCTATTTTCTGCAACAGATTGTGAAGAACTGGTGTAATTTCTTCCTTAAATGTTTGGTAGAATCTACTAGTGAACCCATCAAGTCCTGGTGCTTTTTGTTTTGAAAGGTTATTAATTATTGATTCAATTTCTTTAATAGATATAGACCTATTCAGATGGCCTATTTCCTCTTATGTGCATTTTGGCAGATTGTATCTTTCAGGGAATTTGTCTGTTTCATCTAGATTATCAATTTTGTGGGCATACAGTTGTTCATAATATTTTTTATTATTTGAGTAATGTCTATGGGATCTGTAATAATGGTCCCCTTTCATTTTTGATATTAGTAATTCATATTTTCCTCTCTTTTTTCTTATCCTGGGTAGAAGCTTATCCATTGCTTTTGGTTCTGTTGATTTTCACTGTTGACTTCTTATTTTCAATTCATTGATTTTTGTTCTAGTTTTTATTTTTTCTGCTTACTTAAAATTTAATTTGCTCTTCTTTTACTAGTTTCCTAAGGTAGAAGCTTAGATTATTGATTTTTAGATCTTTCTCCTTTTCTAATATTTGCATTCAATGCTATAAATTTCTCTCTAAGCATTGATTTCACTGCACCCGCAAAATTTGATGGTGTCCAAGTCTCTGGGGGCTTAGGGAGTGTAAATGTGTATGAACATGTGAGTCATGGGCCGCTGGATTTCCAGAGAGCCTACATTTCCTGCTTTCTGTAGCATGTGGTCCAGAGACCCTACTGAGAAACCTGCTGCAGACACACTCTTCCACAGCAGCCAGCTAACCAGCCAACCAAAACCCAAAAAAACTGGGAAATCCTAACCAGTGTTTTCTAATCATCAGATTTCTGAGGGGTAGGCTCTGAGTGTCTGTACTTTTTAAGCCCTCTATATGATTCTGATGAACTGGTGCCTTAACTACAACCACAATCTTCCATTTGCATTTCCCTGAATGTGATTCACTTTCAGCCTTAGCATGTGACTTTCCTTTGGTCTAGATTTCCCTTACTCCTCCTGCTCATCCTTAAAGTCCAGCTCAGAGGTGGTCTCCACTTTTTAAAACCTTCACAGAGGCTCTCTTCTACCCACCTGTATCTTCCTACCCACCCACAAATTAGAATTAGTCATTTAAATGTCTGTGTCTGCAGACTGGGCAATGAGCTACTTGAAAGCAAGTGTAGTGGCTATATTCATGATCTATTCCTGAGTAACAAATTACCCCCCAAAATCTACTGGCTTAAACAACAATAAACATTATTAACTCACAGCTGCTGTGGTTCAGGAACCCAGAAGCAGCTTAGCTGGGTGCGTTAGGGCCTAAGTTTCTCGTGAAATTGCAGCCAATATGTAGGCCAGGGTTGCAGTCATCTGAAGGTTTGCCTAGGGCTGGAGAATCCGTTTTCAAGATGGCTCACTCAAATTCTAGCAAGTTGGTACAAGAGATTAACAGAAGGTCTCAGTTCCTTTTTGACACAGTGTGGATGTTTGTGGCCTCTAAATCTCATGTTGAAATGTGATTCCCAATGCTGGAGGTGGAGCCTGTAGGAGGCTCCCAGGTGTTTGGGTCATGGAGTGGATCCCTCATGAATGACTTGGTGCCCTCCCCATAGTCATGAGCTCATGTGAGATCTGCTTGTTTAAAAAGGAGCCTAGCCCTCCTCCTCCTTTGCTCCCTCACTTGCCATGTGACACTGGCTCCTATGCCTTCTGCCACGATTGTAAGCTTCCTGAGGCCCTCACCAGAAGCAAATGCCAGCACCATACTTCCTATACAGTCTGCAGAACTATGAGCAAAATAAACCTCTTTTCTTCACAAATTACCCAGTCTTGGGTACTCCTTTATAGCAAGGCAAATGGACTAATACACGCTTCACAAGAATCTCTTCACAGGGCTGCTTGGGTGTCCTCACAACATGGTGGCTGACTCCCTTCAGGGCCAGTAATGTAAGAGAGAGCACAATGAAAGCATCAGTGTGTTTTATGGCCTAGCCATGAAGATCACATACCACTTGTGCATATTCTATTGGTCATGCAAGCCAGCCTTGATTCCATGTAGGAGAAGATTATGCAAGAATGTAAATATAGTCATGTGCCATATAACAATATTTCTGTTAGCAACAGGCCACAAATAATATGGTAGTCCCATAAGATCATAATACGTAGTTTTACTGCACGTTTTCTATGTTTTAATATGTTTAGATATATAAACATTCACCATTGTGTTACAATTCCCTACAATACAGTAACATGCTGTACAGATTTGCAGCCTAGGAGCAATAGGTTATACCATGTAGCCTGGGTGTGTAGTAAGCTACACTGTCTAGCTTTGTGTAGGTATATTCCATGATGTTCACACAAAGACAAAATCATCTATGGACACATTTCTCAGAATGTATCCCAGTTGTTAAGTGACATGTGACTGTATAAAGAGGTGAAGATCAATTGGGGCCATCTTGGAGGCTGACTACCACAGTGAATATCTGTTCTTTTTGTCCATCGTTTGCCCTTTTCCCTGTATGGAAAACATATTTCATGTTGTACAATTGCTATTAAACCCTCCTCATCTGAAGGGGAAGCAGGTAATCAAAGGTGGCTAATCTGAGGACTTCATTTCTGAAACCAGATAGGTCAGTCATGGGCATGTGATCAAGTAGAGCTAATCAGAATCTTTCTTGATTTTTGATAAGTGGATTCTTGTTGAGAGATGGTCTCTATTCCTGTACTACTTTGAATTCCAAAAATGATCTAAGCTGGAGCTCCTTATAGCCATTCATTCAGGTTACATTGGAGGAAGCTATCTTTGGTAAGAGAAAATGAGGCCAGCACACAAAGAGAGGCAAAGATGAGCAGAGATGAAAAGAGGAAAAGGAGTCCTAATGAGATCATTTGAATCCTCTTGATCCAGTCATGCCTGAAATTTATACCCAGACTTTTCAGTTACATGAGTCAATACATTTCCTTTTTTTTAAAGCTGTTTTAAGTTGAGTTACTATCAGCTGCAACCAAAACAGCCCAACAGATCAGCAGGGTCTATATCTTTTTCCTCTTAAATGTCTGTCATTGGGTTTAATTCCTAATAATCAATTCAAATTTGATGAATACATTATTTAACTGTTATTATTTTACATAAAAACAATCTGGTATATGCAAACACTGGGGATTTTTTTTTTAAAGACTTGGCAACTTTCTAAGTAACAGTTACAAGAACCCTAAATGTATCTTAAAACCTAAAAGTTTTGGGATCTGGCAGCCCTCAAAACCATTGTTAGTCTGCTATGCTCAGGGCCAGTTTTCTATAGCTCTGTGTAGTGTGGTTGAATGAGTCATTCACCAGGATCCTGAGTATACACAGAGCTAGTTGAGGAGACAGGGCTGCTGCTGATGAGTACCACGTTGCCTTAGTGACAGGAATATGGGAAGGGGCCCTGAGTGGACCTCCAAACACTGGCTTATCCAATATGTGGATAAAATTTTGTTGCAGGAATTAAGGTGAGTAAATAGGTAAAAAGACATCCATAGAATGATGGTTGTGGCTGGTGGTTTATGTCCCCTCTAAGAGCCATGGCCAGAGAGGAACTTGCAAAGGAAAGATGCAAGATCAGATTTATAGCCGCAAGTGAAGAGTTCACCAAATAACCATGCTAGTAATCAGATTATCCCAACTCTTGCCCTCATTGACAGGCTGAAAGGAACATAGAAAAACATGACTGTTTGCTGTGACTTACATCAGTAACTTCACAGGTGAATGGTTTTTCTGGGATAGGACATTACAGGGAGATATAAAAAGAAAGGAAGTCAAATATGGATAAGAGAGAGGCAAGTTGTCTGCCTTTCTCTTCAAAGCCTTCTAAAATTCCACAGCTTTGTTGCGTCTAGGAAAACTGTTATACACATCATCAACCAAGTGACAGATCTTTATTTTTAATTCATTACAGAAGTCTGCTGCCCAAATGATCCTTGACAGAAAAAAATCTCTTATTGGTAAGGGCCTTTTCTGAAGTCAAGGAAAACCTCAGAATTCCTTCATTTTCCCCTGGGCTTTTATAGCAAGTTCAGTTTTCTTTAACCCTATAAATTCCTATTGTGGTTTCTAGTCACATACCAAAAAGGAAACTATGGTATCTAAAGCAGGTACAAGCCTGGATTCCAGAGTCAGACTGTCTGAATTCAAATCATTGTTTCCCCCTTACCTGGTCTGTATAACCTAGGACAAGTCACATTTTGTGCCTCAGTTTCCTCATTAGTAAGATGGAAATAATATGATGAGCTGAGCATGGTGGTGCACACCTGTAGTCCCTCGGTTTCTGAGTACTGAGGCAGAGGATAAGGAATCACTTGAGCCCTGGAGTTCGAGGACAGCCTGGACAATATAGAACACTCTGTCTCTAAAATAATAATAATACTACTAAGTTAATCGTATGTCTTTACTAAGGTATGGCTTAGAATAGTTACTGGCACATGGTAAGCCCCATATAATTCTATTTTTATTATATCAACAAAACCACATTTTTTTCTATAAATGTTCCTTGAATTTTGGTCAGCACTTATAGATTTTTTTTTCCTATTTGGCCCTTTTATTTTTTAATTAAATACATCTCATGATAACTACTTGCAGATAGTTAAATGTTGTTAACTGGTTCAAATCAATTTGGTGGTACACAATTGTTAGTGTCTTGCTGGTGCCTCCACCCCTTTGAGTCATTGGAGCTTGGATCTTCTGCCCCTGCACAGGATCACTGGGTGATAAGGTCCATGAAAGTGAGTCTTGGGCTTATCAGCAAACAAGCCTGAGTCAAGCAAATCAGTCTCATAAGCTTGATAAGCTCTGGACTCTGTGGCCATAGTCTTCCATGAAATATTCACTTGAACCAGACCCCACAATGTCCCAGAACAGAATCCAATGGATCAAGTGACTGGACACTGCCTTCCAGTGTCAGCCACAAGACTAAACAAACAGCCAAGCCTGGAGCACCATTCTGGGCTCACCCAAAACTGAGTAGCTGGGACCACAGGGACATACCACCACACTGGACTAACTTTTTCTATTTTTTGTAGAGATGGGGTTCCACTATGTTGCCCAGGCTGGTCGCAAACATCTGGCCTTAAGTGATCCTCCTGCCTCGGCCTTTCAAAGTGCTGGGATTATAGGCATGAGCCACCACGCCAGCCTAAAAAGTTACTTCTAACATCTCTTACGCTAAATAATCCATTCGCTAGTGTAGATTCAGAAAGGAATAATTGAAGGAGCTTTGGTAGCCACAGATTCCAAGTCCAAGGGTCTGATTAGGGCCCTTAAATGCTAACAAACCACCCCCTGGAGTGTTACTCCCCATTAGACTACTTCAAATGTTAATTAGTAACTGCTAGGGTGAATATTAGAACTCACTTTGAAAGCACACACATATACCTTGCTGTCTACGTTGAAGTATTTAAATTATTACAATCATTGTCTAATGTCAGTAAAACACTCAAACCACAACTTTACTTTTTTCAGGTGACAGCCTACTTTTGTCCCTGATTTTTAAAGATAGTCATAGGTTCCTCATTAAAAGTGAATGACTAAAATAACATCAGCTGATACAATGCTCTGTTTGCAAGGAAACTTCACAGCTCTTGATTTTATAATTGCTGAAAAATGTGTTTTCAGATGTGTGGGCGGGTTGGAAGTGATTCTCCACGTGACTGGGGCACATCAGAGGTAGCACAAACTAGAGCTCTTTAATACCAGAATTATCAGTGGGAAACGGTCCTCAAAGAAATAGATTTTTGATGAAGCAAGTGGAATTTTAGAATTTAAATATCAACATATCAACACAGGAAATCTTTTTAAGTTTAGCTCTCTATAGAAAACAAGTATTTGGTTATGGTACCAAAACTGTGCAGCCAACACTACGGCAGAGTTCATAGGCATGTTTATTTAGGACACATCTCACCCGTTTGCTTTTGAAATTTAACTGAAAGTAGGTCACAGTAGGCAAAATATTAGAAGAAAATATAGATACTTATTTTTAGTGTCCTTGATGGTACATAAGCTTGGCTCTTGTTAATTGCAAGGAGGGTAGCAGGAGGGCATGGATTTGTTGCAGGATGAGGGAGAGATGGCAGAAAGGAAGAAAGATTCAGAAGGGAATTATCAGAGACAGGCTTTGTCTAGTTTGAAGTGCATCTTAACCAGAGTTTGTTTTTATTTTTGTTGTATTGATAGGGGAAGTGAAGAAACTCTATTTATCATTGAAGAGTAGCAATTCACTGGGGTGTAAGCATGAAACTGTCTGACTGCTCCCAGCTTCCTGTTGTGGGATCCCTGCTTTACTCTGGGCATTGGGCTCCCTTGATGTCTTAGTGATGTCTCCATTCAATTCCATAACTTCCCAGTCCCATTTCTATATGCTCCATTTTTTATTTTTATTTTATTTTTTTGAGACTGAGTCTTGCTCAGTCGCCCAGGCTGGTGTGCAGTGGCACTATCTCTACTCACTGCAACCTCTGCCTCCCAGTTTCAAGCAATTCTCATGCCTCAGCCTCCTGAGTAGCTGGGATTACAGGCATGCACCACCATGCCAAGCTAATTTTTTGTATTTTAATAGTGACGAGGTTTCACCACGTTGCCCAGGCTGGTCTCAAACCCTTGAGCTCAGGTAATCTACCCGCCTCAGCCTCCCTAGGATTATAGGCATGGGTCACTGCACCTGTCATCCCATTCATTTTGAAAATTCAATCACAAAAACAAAATGTCAACAGCAGAGAATTCCAAGCTCTCTGCTCTACTACCCCACTGTCCCAGTACCAGTCAGTCCAGCAAGGGCAAGGATGGGAGCTATATCTGCTCTCACACACCCATCTTCTCCTCCTTTCTCAGAGAGGACCACCCTAGGTTTGGAAGACGGAATGAGAGGCAGGATGGTTTTACTTGACTCCTCTAGATGAAGGGTGAAGGGAGTGGGCACTGGGTGCTCTCACCGAGGTTGCTGCTGCCTCTGTAAGTCAACAGAACTTCTTCCCCCTCCACAGCTGCCAATGTTGTTGCTCCCTGGGGACACATGTCCTGGCACACAGTCCCTTGACGTGGGATTTCTGGCTCAGCCTGTTCTCCCCTCAGCCCAGGCTGCCCCTCACTCAAGTGATCTTCTTGTCCAACATTCTCTTGGATGTGGTACTGGCAAGATAGCTCAAGCCCACTGCTTTGTCGACTTCCACTTATGGGAAACTCTATTTTAGCAGCCCAAGTGGTGGAAATGCAGTCTGGAGCCTCATTAACAGTGAATTGGAGCACTTTGTAGAACACTAGGGGAACAAAAGAAAACAATCTATCATTAACTCAAAAGGAATGCACCGTTCTTGAAAGCATTGCAATTACACACTGAGGCATGGAGAGGTTAGAGCAAGCTCCCAAACCATCTCCCAATTCCAAATATTAATTTAATGCCCTGAACATAGATGGAGACCACATTTGATGCTTTAACTGTTAGGAACAGATACTACATTTGTTTTTAGCCAATAGGCAGAGAAGGCTTCTACTTAAGCCCCACCCCTCCCATTTCACAGTTGAGGTGGAGGCGGACACCCCAGCTCCCTACAGCTCTCAGGTGCTCTGAAACTTTCCCTGATATTGCTCTGACCTGGTGTAATGCTCCCAAGGAAACATCTTTCTCACTGAAAATAATCAGTCTCAGTATCTTCTTCCTGAGGCCTGACCCAAACATCTCTTTTGTGTACTCACACTCATAAACCTAGGTGGTCAGCTTCATCCTCCCAGCTCCCATATTTTCTGAACCCCTTTGGGAGGCAAGGGACAACTCTGCGAATCATGTAAACAAACTCTTTTTTTTAAACTTTTTATTATGGGCTGTGTGCAGTGGCTCATAACTGTAATCCCAGCACTTTGGGAGACCAAGGTGGGTGGATCATTTGAGGTCAGGAGTTCAAGACCAGCCTGGCCAACATGATGAAACGTCATCTCTACTGAAAATACAAAAATTATCCAGGCATGGTGGCACACGCCTATAATCCCAGCTACTCAGGAGAATCGCTTGAACCTGGGAAGTGGAGGTTGCGGTGAGCCAAGATCGCACCAGTGCACTCAAGCCTGGGCAACAGAGCAAGACTGTGTCTCAAAAAAAAAAGTTTTTAATAGGGAAATTTCTAAATATCTATGAAAGTAGGGAGAATAGTATGATAAACTGACATGTACTTACCACACGGCTCAACAGTTGACAACTCATGGCCAACCTTGTTTCAAATATTGCCTCACTTACTTTTCCGTTCCCCTGAAACATGTATTCAAAATATAGGAATTCTTTTTGTTCTTCTAATTTTTTAAATAGAGATGAGGTCTCACTATATTGTCCAGGCTGTAATCGAACTCCTGGACTCAAGCAATCCTCCTGCCTCGGCCTCCCAAAGTGCTGGGATTACAGGCATGAGTGGCCCTTTTTGTTCTTTTAAACCTAACTGCAATACCATCCACACACCTAAAAAATTAATAGCAATTTCTTAATGATCATAAAAAATATCTAGTATGTACTCAAATTTCTTCAATTGTCCAGTAAGCCAAGATCCTAAACAGGTTTACATGTTGTATTTGAAACATTACTTATATGAGTCAGAGTACATTATGCTGTTATGTTTAGCAGACAATGTTAAAATCGGAGTGGCTTACAACAACCCAGATTTATTTCCTGTTCATGTGAGTTTCCATTGTGAGTCAGCCCTGCATCCTCTTCACTCCTGGCTACAGGCTAAAGAAACAGACTGTGTTTGGGATATGCCCAGTTCCTGGCAGATGGAAATGAGGAATGGTTGAAACACCCAGTGACTTTTAAAGCTTCTGCTCAGAAGTAGCAACCAACCATCACATCTGCTCACGTTTCACTGGTCAAAGCAAACCACATGGCCAAAGCTGATGTCAGCAGAGAGATGGGAAGTATAATTTTCCCACAGGAGACAGCATTTGTTATTGGGAACAATAGAACCTATCATACTTCTTAAGTCTCTTTTAATTTACAGGTTCCCCTCCTCATCTTGCTTTTTCAATCTATTGGTTGAAGAATATGAATAATTTGTGCTATAGAATTTACTATATTCCCTGCAGTGTGTTTGTTTAACATGTTCCTATATCATTTCTAGTTCTTCTAAACTTGTAATTAAATCTAGAGGCATAATCAGACTCAGGAAAAAATTAAGACCTAAATAGAACTACTAGATCTTTATATTACTGTGTGAAGTCATTCAAAAATCCAAATTTGGGGTTAATATTTGGCCTTCCTAGATGGTCATGTGTGTTGTATCAGTTATATCTTGCTGTATAACAAATTATCCCCAAACTTGGTGGCTCAAACCGAAAATATATATTATCTCATGGTTTCTGTGAATCAAGAATTCAGACAGGGCAGAGGGGCATAACTTATTTCTGCTTTATGATTTCTGGGATCTTCACTGGAAAACTCAAGGACTGGAAGACTGAAATCATCTGGAGGCTTGACTGAGACTGAAGGCTTCCTGTTAAGTGGCTCATTCACTTCATTCACAAGTTGTTGGTAAATTGGTTCTTTTCCACATGGGCCTACTCATCGTGCTGCTTGAGCATAATCACATGGTGACTGACTTCCCACAGAGTGATCCAAAAGACCAATGTTGAAGCAGAATTGTCTTTTATGACCTAGTTTGGGAACTTATCCACTGACACTTCTCTTGTTTGCAAAATCAGCCCTTATCCAGTATGTGGGAATAGTCTGCACAAAGGCATGAATACCAAGAGACGAGGTACATTGAGGACCATCTTGGAGACTGACTATTATATACGTTAAGTGACTTTTGATGTTATAAAACAAAAAAGAAGGGACAATCTACATCGTGTTCTGTGCAATAGTAGTTTACAGCATTTGAGATGTCGTGATCCAACAGAATTTCAGGGGAAAAACTTAGAAGTTCCTAAATGAAACTAGTAGATCTTTATTTTGGCATGTAAAAAGAGCAATCTGTTAATTCAACCGTCATTATTTTTTATTTTTTACAAAAGTCTTTTTCATATAGAAGGATATTATCTCAAAATGAAGAATCCTTATTTTGGATGTGGAACAGGAAGAACTCCTAAATTACTGATGAGGATGTACATGGAGAACCCACTTGGAAAATATTCTATAGTCCAGTTGAGGATGTATGTACTCTATCACCCAACATTTCTTTTTTTTTTTTTTCTTTTTCTTTTGAGACGGGTCTCCTGTGGTGCCCAGGCTGCTCTCAAACTTCTGGTTCAAGTGAGCTTCCTGAAGAGCTGGGAATACAGGCACATGCCATTGTGCCCAGCTTTGTCACCCAATATTTCTACTCCTAGCCATATATTTACCCTAAAGAAATGTGTATACACTCATACTAGGAGTCATGTATGAGAATGTTTAGAGCAGCATGCTAATAATAGCCCCAGACTGGAACAAACCAAATGTCCATCAACAGTGGCATAGACAGGCAAACCAATGTAGAGTCATCCCTCAGTATCCATGGGGGATTGGTTTCAGGCCCCCGCAGATACCAAAATCCACAGAAGCTCAAGTCTCTTCTATAAACTGGTATAGTGTTTGCATATAACCTACATGCATCCTCCTGTATAATTTAAAGTATCTCTATATTACTTATAACACCTAATACAATGTCAATGCTATGTAAACACTATGCCATATAGTTTTTTAATTTGTATTGTTATCATCATATTGGGTTTTTAAATATGTTTTTGATCCATGGTTGGCTATATTAGTGGATGCAGAGCCAGCAGATATAGAAGGCCAACTGGATATTCATACCGTATACTTCCATTTGTATACAGTCTCCAAACAAGCAATACAAGCAGATCTCATTTTACCACATTTCACTTTATTAGACTTTACAGATACTGCGTTTTTTACAAATTGAAGATTTGTGGCAACCCTGGTGTTAAACGAGCCTACTGGCACCATTTTTCCAACAGCATGTGCTCACTCATGTCTCTGTGTTACATTTTGGTAATTCTCACAATATTTCGAACATTTTCATTATTATTATATTTGTTTGGTGATCTGTGGTCAGCGATCATTGATGTTACCATGTCACTGCTTTGGTGCACCATGAACCGTATCCATAGAGGTTGATGAACTTAATCCATAAAATGTTGTGTGTGTTCTGACTTCTTCAACGATTCTCCCATCTTTCTCCCTCTTCTTGGACCTCCCCATTCTTTGAGACACAAAAATATTGAAATTAGGCCAATTAATAACTCTACAGTGACCTCTAGGTGTTCAAGTGAAAGAAAGAGTCACACTTCTCTCACCTTAAATTAAATGCTAGAGACGATTAAGCTTAGTGTGGAAGGCATGTCAAAAGCCAAGACAGGCCAAAAGCTAGACCTCTCGTGCCCAACACTTAGCCAAGTCAGGTGTACAAAGGGAAGTGCTTGAAGGAAATGAGAAGTGCTACTTCATTGAGCACATGAATGATAAGAAAGCAAAACAAACTTACTGCTGAGATGCAGCAAGTTTGAGCGGTCTGGACAGAAGACCAAATCAGTCACAACATGCCCGTGAGCCAAAGTCTAATCCAAAGCAAGCCCCTAACTCGCTTCAATTTTATGAAGGCTGAGAATGGTGAAAAAGCTGCAGATGAAAAGTTTGCAGCTAGCAGAAGTTGGTTCATGAGGTTTAAAGAAATCCATCTCCGTAACGTAAGAATGCAAGGTGAAAGCAGCAAGGGCTGTTACAGAAACTGCAGCAAGTTATCTGGAAGATCTAGCTAACATCGTTCATAAGGGTGCCTACACTAAATAACACATTCTCGGTGTGGATGAAACAGGCTTACATTGGAAGAAGATTCCATCTAGATGTTTCATAGGTAGAGAGGAGAATTCAATGCTTGGCTTCAAAGCTTCAAAGGACATGCTGACCCCTTTTGGGGTGGGGCGGGGGGCAATGCAGCTGGTGACTTTAAGTCAAAGCAAATAGTCATTTACCATTCTGAAAATCCTAGGGCCCTTAAGAATTATGCTTCACAGACTCTGCCTATGCTCTATAAATGGAACAACAAAGCCTAGATGACAGCACATCTATTTATAGCATAGTTACCAAATTTTTTTTTTTTTTAAGACAGAGTTTCGCTTTTGCTACCCAGGCTGGAGTCCAATGGCATGATCTCGGCTCACTGCAACCTCCACCTCCTAGGTTCAAGTGATTCTCTTTCCTCAGCCTCCTGAGTAGCTGGAATTACAGGTATGTGCCCTCATGCCTGGATAATTTTTGTGTTTTTAGTAGAGACAGGGTTTCACCATACTAGTCAGGCTAGTTTCAAACTCCTGACCTCAGGTGATCCACCTGCCTCAGCCTCCCAAAGTGCTGGGATTACAGGCGTGAGTCACTACACCCCCCCAGTTACCAAATGTTTTAAGCCCTCTGTTGAGACCTACTACTTAAAAAAAAGGATTTCTTTCAAAATATTACTGCTTATTAACAATGCACTTTGTTAGCCAAGAGCTCTAATGGAGATGAACAAGGAGATTAATATTGTTTTCATGTGTGCTAACACAACTTCCATTCTGTATCCCGTGGATCAAGGAGTCACTTTACATTTCAAGTTTTATCGTTTAAGAAATACATTTTGTGAAGCTATAGCTGCCATAGACAGTGATTCCTCTGATGGATCTGGGGGAAAAAATTGGAAACCTTCTGAAAAAGATTCCCCATTAAAAACATTTGTGATTCAGCGGGGAAAGTCAAAATATCACCATTAGGAGGAATTTGGAAGAAGTTGATTCTAACCTTCATGGATCACTTTGAGCATTCAAGATGCACAGTAGTAAGTAACTGCAGATGTAATGGAAATAGCAAGAACTAGAATTAGAAGTAGAGCCTGAAGATGTGACTGAACTGCTGCAATCTCATGATAAAACATGAACAGATTAAGAGTTGTTTCTTAAAGTGGTTTACTGAGATAGAATCTACTCTTGGTGAAGATGCTGTGAACATTGTTGAAATGACAGCAAAGAATCTAGAGTATTACATAAACTTAGTAAAGCAGCAGCCTGGTATGAGTGGATTGACCCCAGTTTTGAAAGATCTACTGTGGGTAAAATGCTATCAAACAGCATCACGTACTATAGAGAAATCTGTCATGAAGGAAAGAATCCATTAATGCAACAGACATCATTGTTGTCTTTCTTTCCCTTGAGACAGAGTCTCACTATGTTGCCCAGGCTAGTCTTGAACTCCTGGGCTCAAGCAATCCTCCAGCCTCAGCCTCCCAAAGTGCTGGAATTACAGACGTGAGACACTGTGCCAAGCCCATTGTTATCTTCTTTCTTTCTTTTTTTTTTTTGAGATGGAGTTTTTTTTTGCTTTTTGTTGCCCAGACTGGAGTGCAATGGCGTGATCTTGGCTCACTGCAACCTCTGCCTTCTGGGTTCAAGCCATTCTCCTGCCTCAGCCTCCCAAGTAGCTGGGATTACAGGTGTGTGCCACCACACCAGCTAATTTTGTGGTTTTAGTAGAGACAGGGTTTTGCCATGTTGGTCAGGCTGGTCTTGAACTCCTGACCTCAGGTGATCCACCTGCCTCAGCCTCCCAAAGTACTGGGATTACAGGTGTGAGCCATCGCTCCTAGCCTGTTGTCTTATTTCTTAAAATTTCCACAGCCCAGCCTGGGCAACATGGTGAAACACCCTCTCTACAAAAACTACAAAAAATTAGCCAGGCATGATGCCATGTGCCTGTAGTCCCAGCTATCCAAAAGGCTGAGGTGGGAGGATCACTTGAGCTCAGGAGGTCAAGGCTGCAGTGAGCTGAGATCACACCACTGCACTCCAGTGGTATGCAGTAAGACCCTATCTCAAAAACAAAAAAAAAAAAATTTTTTTCACAGTCACTTCAACCTTCAGCAACCACCACTTTGATCAGTCAGCAGACATCACTATCATGGCAAGACCCTCCACCAGCAAAAAGATTAAGAGTCACTAAAGTCTCTGATGATAGTTTATGGTTTTCAGCAATAAAGTATCTTTAAGTTATGGTATTTTTAATTTATGGTATGGTATTGATTTTTTTAGACATAATGCTATCGCACACTTAAACTAGAATATAGTGTAGACATAACTTTTATGTGCATTGGAAAACCAAAACATTTGTGTGACTTGCTTTATTATGATATTTACTTTATTGCAGTGGTTTGGAACCAAATCTATAATATCTTCAAGGATGACTGCACTAAAGTCTACTGTTTTGAGTTGTTTGTTTGTTTTAATTTAGAGGTAGGATCTTGCTATGTTACCCAGGCTGGACCTAAATTCCTGTGACCAGGCAATCTTTCCACCTCAGACTCCTGGTAGCTGGGACTACAGGTGTGCACCACCGCACCTGGCTCATAGCTCATTTTGGTACTGGACACCTAGCAGCATCCTGTTACACTACTGTTGATAGAGCATCTGTTATATTCCAGGGACTTTACTACTTGTTTCACATACATTGTGCAGTGTTTTATAATTTTTTTTTTTTGAGACAGAGTCTCATTCTGTCACCCAGGCTGGAGTGCAATGGCACAATCTCAGCTCACTGCAACCTCCACCTCCCAGGTTCAAGCAATTCTCCTGCCTCAGCCTCTTGAGAAGCTGGGATTACAGGTGCACACCACCATGCCTGGCTAATCTTTGTATTTTCAGTAGAGACGGAGTTTCATTATATTGGCCAGGCTGGTCTCAAACTCCTGACCTCAAGTGATCTGCCTGCCTCGCCCTTCCAAAATGCTAGGATTACAGGCTTGAGCCACTGTTTTATAATTTGTAACATTATATTTCATTCTTACAACAGGCTGGGCATGGTGGCTTATGCCTGTAATCCAAACATTTTGGGAGGCCAAGGTGAGAGGATCACTTGAGCCCAGAAGTTTAACACTAGCCTGAGCAACCATAGCAAGACATCATCACTACCAAAAAAAAAAAAAAAAAATTAGCCAGCCATAGTGACATACACCTGTAGTCCCAGCTACTTGGGAGGCTAAGGTAGGAGCACTGCCTGAGCCCAGGAGTTTAAGGCTGCAGTGAGCTACAATCATGCTACTGCTTCCCAGCCTGGGCAACAGAATGAGACCCTATCTCTTAAAAAAAAAATGCTTAAATAAAATAAGAAAAACAAAAAATAGAGTCATTCTCATAACAATCCAATGAAATAGATGAGAGACCTTTAGTTATTTCCAGAGGCCATTGAGGCTCCTAAAGTTATATCCTGTCTGAAGTAATTGTTAGGGGCTTGCCACACTTTGCCACGCCCACAGCCATTTGGCAGTTAGGTAGGTAGCCCTGAATGGTCCTCAGACAGGGTTTGCTTTGATGGTATCTCCTGGTCCCTTCCCTATTCCACAGCTGATTTTGCCAGAGGTGGTAACTGACTCAAGGGCAGCCAAGCTACAAGGCTGAGGTATGTTAGATTACCTGGAGCAAAAGCTCTGCCCAAACAGGAATGATGGTGATTAGGTACATAATTAGATTATCTAGAAAATATTTTGTGGGAAATACAGGAAGGGTGTTGCCATTAGTAGGAAAAGCTGAAAGCTACCAGAGACGAGAAAATCATTGTTGTCTGCCTTGGGTTGCTATAATAGAATACCTCACACTGTGTCATTCACAAAGAATAGAAATCTAGGCAAGGCATAGCGGCTCACGCCTGTAATCCCAGGACTTTGGGAGGCTGAGACAGATGGATCATTTGAGGCCAGGAGTTTGAGATCACCCTGGCCAACATGGCTAAACCCTGTCTCTACAAAAAAATACAAAAATTAGCTGGGCATGATGGCACCCATCTGTAATTCAAGAAGGGCTGAGGCATGAGGATTGTTTGAACCCAGGAGGCAGAGGTTGCAATGAGCTGAGATTGCATGACTGCACTCCAGCCTGAGCGACAGAGTGACACTCTGTCTCAATAAAAAAAGAAAGAAAGAAAGAAAGAAAGAAATGTATTTCTTGCAATTCTGGAGGCTGGGAAGTTCAAGGTTGAGGACTGCATCTGGTGAGATCCTTCTTGCTGTGTCATCCCATGTTGGAAGGCAGAAGGGCAAGAGAGCCTGAGAAAGCCAGAAAGGAAGGAAGCCCGATTTATTTTTTTATCAGGAACCTACTCTCAAGATAACTAACCCACTCCTACAATAACAACATTAATCCATTCATGAGGGCTCTGCCTCATGACCTAATTACCTCTTAAAGGTTCCACCTCTCAACACCATTGCATTGGGGATTTAAGTTTCCAACACATGAATAGATTAAGAATTGCTTCTTAAAGTGGTTTCTTGAGATAGACTTTACTGCTATGGCTTGAAAGTGGGGGGCACATTCAAACCATAACAGTTGTACACATATACTATAAGGCAACAGGAATCATCCATAAACAGGGAGTATGAGTAAGAGTAAGGTAACTATAAATAGAAAATATATGTACTGTGTACAAACAGAAAGCAAGATATTAAAATGGCATCGGCAGGAGCACTGAAGCAGAGATTTCAGGGGACAAGTTCTCATAATGGTGGGAGAACAGCACTCTTGCTGCTGCATGGGCTTAGTGCAGCCTCCTCTGATTTTTTTTTTTTTTTTTTTTTTGAGATGGAGTCTTACTCTGTTGCCCAGGCTGAAGTGCAGTGGCACGATCTTGGTTCACTGCAACCTCAGCCTCCTGGGTTCAAGCAATTCTCCTGCCTCAGCCTCCCAAGTAGCTGGGATTACAGGCACCCATCACCATGCTGGCTAATTTTTGTATTTTTAGTAGAGAGAGGGTTTCACCATGTTGTCCAGGCTGGTCTTGAACTCCTGACCTCAGGTGATCCATCTGCCTTGCCCTCCCAAAGTGTTGGGATTACAGGCATGAGCCACCACACCTGACTATCCTCTGATTTTTTAAAAAAAGTTTCAGCCCATGGCCAGACTACAAGGACATGATCAAGAAAGACTGAGCCACCAGGTACAGTGGCTCATGCCTGTAATCCCAGCACTTTGGGAGGCCAAGGTGGGAGAATCACTTCAACCCAGAGGTTCAAGACCAGCCTTGGCAACATAGTGAAACCTTATCTCTACCAAAAAAAAAAAAAAAAAAAAATTAGGTGGGAGAATTGCTTGAGCCCAGGAGGTCGAGGCTGCAATGAGCTATGGGATCATGCCAGCGCACACTACACTCTCACCTGGGTGAGAGAGAAAGACCCTGCCTCAAAAAAAGAAAAAAGAAAAAAGACTGAACCTAGAGGTGATGACTATTATATCTTATCTGATTATAAGAGTAAAGCCTTTTTTCCCAAAGTACTGATATAAAAGTAGCAAAGAGAAAATAAGAACATTAGAGAATCAATCAGGAAGACTATCTGATTAACAGGATAGAGAGACTTTTCTAAAAAGAAGGAACAGAAAAAAAAATGGAGTGAAAGAAATAATAGAAGAAAAATTTCTACCACCAGTTGATGTAAATCTTCAGAAGCTAAGTCCCACTGAGTGCTCAGTGCTACAAATCAAATAAATGAACAACAATAAAGCCATGGCATACCTTTATATAATCCCAGAACATTAGGAAAACAGAAAAAAATCCTAAAAGCTTTGAGAAAGTAAAAACAGGTGACACAGAAAGGAGTAGGTAGCAGAATGGCACTGGACTTTCGCACTCATTTTCTAAGAGTTTTTGTAAAACAATTACAAATATTTATAAGACATACATGTATTACACATATATGTAATACATATATTCATATGTATATCATACATATTTGTAGGTACACAGAAAAAGGTCTAGAAAGTTACATACCAAAATATTAATAGTGGTTACGTTTAAGGAATAGCAGTACTATGGTGTTTTTTTTTTTTTAAGAGCTAGAGGGTTTCACTATGTTGCTCAGGGTGGTCTCAAACTCCTGACCTCAAGCGATCTACCTGCCTTGGACTCCCAAAGTGCTAAGATTATAGGCATGAGCCACTGCATCCAGCCCCATTATATTAATTTAAAAATATGTCCACAAATACATTACTGCTCCTCTCTCCAAAAGGTGGGGCTTGATTTCACTTCCCTAAATGTGGACTAGACTGAGTGGTGTGTGTGTGTGTTTATTAGATTCAATCATAAAAGTAATTTGGCCTCTTTCTTGCTCTGTCTTTTGGACTGCTCACCTTGGGGAAAGCTAGCTTCCACGTTATGAAGACAGCCACACAGTGCTATGCGATGGCCCACCTGGTGAAGAAGTGAGGCCTCCTGCCCACACCCAGTATCACTCACCAGGCTTGCTTTGGCAGTGGGTCTTGCAGCCCCAGTCAAACCTTCAGATGACTACATCCCTCACAAGCATCATGGCTGCAACCTGTGAGAGACGCTGGGCCAAGAGCCACTCAGCTAAGCCACCCTGGATTCCTGATCCACAGAAACTATGTGAGCTATTAAGTTTCAGGGATAATTTGTTACATGGCAATAGATAACTAAAATAAGTATAAGCAGGAGAAAGGTGAAGGAGAACATTTTACTTCCTCGATTTTTTTGTTTTTGAGATGGAGTATTGCTGTTTCTCAGGCTGGAGTGCAGTGGCATGACTTCTGCTCACTGCAACCTCTGCGATTCTCCTCCTCAGCCTCCTCAGTCTCCTCAGTAACGGGGACTACAGGCACACGCCACCACGCTTGGCTAATTTTTGTGTTTTCAGTAAAGATGGGGTTTTGCTATGTTGGTCAGGTGGGTCTCAAACTCCTGACCTCGTGATCTGCCTGCCTCAGCCTCCCAAAGTGCTGAGATTACAGGTGTGAGCCACCATGCCTGGCCTAGATTTTTATAACCATATTCATTGTTTACATTTTTATAATTGTTTAATTTTTATACATTTTTAAAGTTAAATTACAAAGTGTTTGTAATTTAACTTTTCAAAAAGGTGGGGGCAGGCATGGTGGTTCATGTTTGTTATCCCAGCACTTTGGGAGGCCAAAGCAGGAAGGATTGCTTGCATCCAGGAGTTTAAGACAAGCCTGGGAACATAGCAAGACCCTGTCTCTACAAAAATAAAAAATTAGCTGGATGTGGTAGCAGCACACACCTATAATCCCAGCTACCCGAGAGGCTGAGGTAAGAGGATCACTTGAGCCTGGAGGTTGAGGCTGCAGTAAGCAGTGATCTTACCACTGTGCACTTTAGCCTGGATGACAGAGTAAGACCCCGTCAAAAAAAAAAAAAAAAAAAGGCAGCCTTTAAGGAAAACTAGTATATTTGCTGGATCTATAAATAATAACACATATTTTGAAAAATATGTGAGAAACTCTTTCAGTGACTAATAGTGGTGACTGCGTATATAAGGAAACAGGCAAAGAATATATAAAATATCTGCTCCTGGTGATATAAAACATAAAACATTGTCAGTAATTGATTGTTATTACATTGTTCTAACTGAATATTTCCCAGTTATCCCTAATGTGCTGAGGAAGAGACCGCAGAGGGGCATTTCTCTCGTTGCGCAAATGTTTGTGTTTGTGTTAACAAAGGACAAGGAACCCCTTTCTGATTTTTTTCAGATCAATACCAGTAGTTCAACTTGCAGTACTGATTAATGTGATGTCACTAGTTAAGATATCAGTTAAAGAAGTTAAATAAGGATTCAATATCTGCTTTTTTCTTATCACCTCCATAGCCTTCCTCTGTGTTGTACCCATTAGAGCTTCAGTATTGTCCTTTGCTCACATCATTTCTTCTCTTCTTCCCAATTATTTTATGTCTGCGCTACTTGAACAAACCCAACAAATCAGTCTAGCCAGGTTGCAGAGTAAGGACTTCCTAGAAAAATACCATTGGCTTAATGACTTCCCCTGCTCATAGTTAACATTTAATTCCTGTTGAGCTAATGGTACCAGGGGACTGATGTCTGCATCCTGTAGCAAATATTCCCATCATTTCTTCCTCTCCACTTAAAAACATTCTTTAGTTCTTATTGAAGTTAAGAGCCCCAGAGTTCTTTGTGTGAGTGTTGTATGTGCTGTTATATGGATTTTATCCATGTACCAGATTTGGTTTAAAGTGAATATTAGTCTTGCCTGTTATATAAACTAAACATCTGCAATTTTCCATGTGTAATGATACCATCAAGGGAGGAAGGAGCATAGGAGAAAAAGGGGAAAAATTATTAAAAAGAGAATGTCAGGTAAAGACAAAGGAACGTAGACCTAGACTAACTGAAAAGTTAAACTAATTGTTCTCCTTAAGTTACATCATCAACCCAATGTAGGGGGTTCAGGGCCATTCCAGTCATGGTCATTGCAGCTACCACCCAAGTAGCATAAAAACTGCTGTCAATCTGTTCTTGTTCATTTTTAGCATCCAGACTTAATTAGTGTTCGGGCAGGAACTTGACACACTTCAAATGTGTTAATAAAACAATTCTCCCCAACATCCTCCCCTATTCCCCTTTGCTAACCGAAAATATCCACTGTAACTTTCCCAAAAGAGGGTCCAAATCTAACCCTGTTTTGACTACGGAAAGCAGGGCTTTTGCGTACTGACTGTTTTATGGTCTCATTTGGATTATAGTGGGCAAACAAGGTGAGATAAAGTCCAAATAAACGCCTCTGAAATTCCCATGCTTGTGTGGATTTATCTGGCCCTTTGATGTCTTTTTTGTTTCTCTGTTGGAATGTTTCAAATATGCACTTAAGTCACCCATAGAAAAGGCTGCTAATGTAAACGGATGTGTGTTTAGAATGGGTTGTCATCTTAACCTTCCCAGAGATGCAAAACTCATAAAAACACAAAGGGTCAATTGGAATTACATCTTCTGTTTCTTCTTTTAAGTATGAGAGGTTGCAGAGTTCAGATTGCCCTTTCCTTCTCTTCTCTTTATTTATTCAGGTGATTTAAATTTTGGCTGTTATACGATGGGTTGACCCTCAACTCCAAGACAGTCCTCTTAAAATTAAGTTTTGACTTCCATGCTTAACTGATTATTTTAAGAATACTATTTGAGTCTTTGATACTCTATTTTCACAGTGATTTCCATTTAAAAAAATCTATAGGAACACAGAAGTATGTAACCAGGAGTACTTAAACTCGTATTGTAAATGCCGTTTGCAAGTTTAGAAAATATTTTATCATAAAAGTATTATAAAAGAAAAATTGAGGCCTGAAGCAGTGACTCATGCCTGTAATCTCAGCACTTTGGGAGGCCAAGACAGGTGGATCACTTGAGGTCAGGAGTTCGAGACCAGCCTGGCCAATATGATGAAACCCTCTCTGCTAAAAATACCAAACTTGGCTGGACATGGTGGCACAAGCCTGTAGTCCCAGCTATTCAGGAGGCTGAGGCAGGGAGAATCACTTGAACCCAGGAGATGGAGGTTGCAGTGAGCTGAGATTGTGCCACTGAGCTCCATACTGAGAGCAATAGGTAAGACTCTATCTCAAAAAAAAAAAAAAAAAAAAAAAAGGGAAAAGAAAATAGAAAAAAAAATTGAGGAACAAAGGGGGAAAATTCATCCATAATCTATAACTTATCCACATATATTGCTAAAACAGACCTAATCGGGATGAGATGGGAAATCGGCCCATTCACGCACATCCACATTAGTGTGTTGAAGGTAGTATGTACTAGAATCAATGGAACTGTAAATGTTTACAGACGGCTTTTCCATGTAACATTATATCACAAGCATTTTAGGTACAGTCTTTTTAAAAGACAAATTATATTTAGGTTTATAATTTTTTTAAGAATGTGCTTAGAGAAATAAAAATCCAGCTATATTATATTAATATCAATTTTGGTTGAATAATGCCTTACCATTAGCTATGAAGGAGAAATAAATTACAGAGTAAAAACTATTTTAAAAGCTTAAAAGATCATCCTTTTCTTGCTAAAAATTACATCTCTTCTAGAAACAGGTCAATGGTACACAACCATGCTCTGTTTGAGACCTCTAGAGAGAATCAGTGTCTCTGGTGTGCTTGAGTGCATACTTCACTTTAAATGTGAATCCCTGTCAGCATTATTATAGTCAGAGCAATATTATATATATATATGTAATGCTTTTAATGAACTTCTCAAAATCATAAACACTCTTTAGGGATTAAAGGTGAGAATTACATGATAGTGAAGAGAGCTCTTTAAAGCAATTGGTTATCATCTGAGGTAACAGGAGACATTCTGAAATGATCACTTGAAGGCTTTCAAAGAACAGAAATAGCATAATCCTGCTCTCAATTTTATGGTATTTTCTGTCCAGCATACTGAGTATTTCCTTGTCCCCAGTCATATTTTAGTCATTTTTGTTTCGGGGCTTGTGGTGATTGGTTTTGAGTCCTCAGGTAAGTTAGTTCAGTTGGTCACCTCATTATACTAATAAGGCCAAGGAGGTATGGCCTCATTGGTTATCATGCTTCAGCTTTGTCGAGAGATTATTTCTTACATAAACCCTTTCCTCTACTCCCTTTTTCTCCACTTCTCCCAACCCCCAAGATTGTGAGGTTGTAAGCAGCTCAACATGTTATACTAGTAGGCCAGGGGAAAATCATAGGTTTTGGAATCCTATGAAACTAAAATCAAATCTACATATTAGATGGGTCTCTTGGACAAATAAGTTGGACTGTCTATTTTCTCATTTGAAAACTGGAGTTAAACAATATCAAAATGTATTGTAAGAATTAGATAACGTACGTGACATGGCACACAGCTGGCACAAAATAGGCACTCAGTGATGCTATTTCCTTGATAGGCATTGGTGCAGTTTGCCAACACTTTCTGGTGCTACCCTTTCTGGCACACAGTAGAAGTGCACTTCACTGTTCACTTTTGGTTACTTGAGGCCATGGGACTGGTTCCAGATAGTGAATTGTGAGCAAAAAGTGACATATACTTGAAACTGCCAGAGCAAGACCCATTTTTCCTTTGACATGGCGGCTGGCAATGTTCAAGATGATGGTTGGCTTTCTCAGCTTGAGTTCCACGGCTTTAATGAGGAGTGTGTCCCAGCTAACCCATGAAGGATGAGTGGAATGAATAAGAAACAAGTTTTGTGATTTCCAGCCACTGGGATTTTGGTGGAGGCATTCCTGCAGCGTAATCCAACCTCTCCTGCTGCTCCTGCTGCTTTCCTCTACTTAAACAACCGACAGTTCAAACAGAAAAAAAGGAACATCATTTAATTTGTAGCTTGAGGGATGTCTGATTGGTTCTCTGATCTCACCCTGGTCATATGGGGAAGTCACTTGTCCGGACTGAAGCTAGAATGAGCTTTTCTTGTGCTGGGGATGGATCCATGCTTCACTCCACGTGGAGTAAGACATGGTCCAACTCTGTCACCCAGGCTGGAGAACAGCGATGCAGTTCTAACTCACTGCAACCTTGGGTCCTGGGCACAGATGATCCTCAGCTTCCCAAGTAGCTAGGACTACAGATGTGAGCCACTGAGCCCGGCCTTTATCAGTTAAAATATGTAAATGTTCTATTTTCCCACCTCCCATGAGTTTACTAGATTTATTAATAAAATAATCACTTTAAAGAGCTAGTTGAATATAACCTAGCAGCAATAAAACGCTATCCTAGAGTGTCAAATTCTATTTTAACAAATGTTATTGCTACCAGTGTCTCTGAATAATAAAAATGTTTACCAGCTCTAGTTGATAATTGATAATTTTATATAATATTTGCCGTAGCTAAATTTTGCGACAATAATTGTGACCCTCTCTCAGTGTTCAGCACAATGGTAGCTGATTTATGATACTTCATAGAAAAATAAAAGATAACCTTTCTTAAGGTGTTGAGTTTAGATCTGGATTGCATTCAGCTGCACATAAGAGAAACTACCATGGTGGCTTAGCCAAATGGGGTTCATTCTTCTCGTGTAACAGGAAGTCTGGAGACAGGTGATTTGCTACTGGCACAGCTGCTTCAGAATGTCATCAGGGGCCCAGGTTCCTTCTAGCTTTCTGCTGTACCATCCTTAGCATGTGGCTTTTGTCCTCTTAGTTGCAAGGTGGCTGCTTTTCTTGCAGGTATCCTCATTCCAGACAGAATGAAAAAGGAAGGGCCAAGAGCAGAATATACACGCTGGCTGGATCCTTTTTTCATCAGAATCTGCTGCTTTCCTGGAAACCTCTCCCTGTCAAACCATATGATCACCATAGCTGTAAGGGAGTCTGTGGTAGTATTTTAGCTGGGCACACTGCCACCCCAAACAAAATCATATTTCTGTTAACAGAAAAAAGAAGAATAGAAATCTTGGGTAGAGAATGAGTCATATCCTCCATTGAGCCATAATTGCATTATCTCAGATCTTTGCAACAAAACTATGAAGTACTTACTATTATTTGCTGGTTTTCCTCCCATGTTATACATCAGGAAACTAAGGCACAGAGAGCTTGAATAACCTACCTAGGGTCACCCAGATGATGGATGGCAAAACTGGGATTTAAAGCGAGGCAGTCTTTAGAAAATGATCTTCAAATCATCACAAAAGGCAAAAGTGGAAAGTCGGTCAAATTTAGAGATTGGTTCTGGGCATGGCCAAGGTCTCTTGGGCAATCTGCAAGCAGGTCCCAGTGGGAGGCAGTTATGATGTCATGTCTTTCCTCATGTAACCACATACTCTCAGACTCCAGGTAGTCCTAAGGCAGCTGTGACAAGCATCTGTATTAGCTTACTAGTGAGGCAGAGTTCATGAGTCCAAAACACTTGGCATATCAGTGTTCTGGGCAGCAACATGGATTGGGGGAGGGGGAAGGCAAAGGTGTGGCCTTTCCACCCTCTCAGCTTAGGGTGTGTGCTTCAGACATGGTATAAAGTACTTCAGGTTCAAGGAGAGAACAAAATCATTTTGAAGCAATAAATATTTACAAAAACAAATAATCGTTTAAATGCTGGGCTTTTTTTTTTTTTTGACTCACTCTGTTATCTTTATTCATTGTTTTACTTAACTTTAACAGCTCCTGGCCTATAGTAGAACACACGAAGTATAGCAACAAGAAGAAAGGCTCCGCTTAAGGCAGGAGAGCAGAGGCACTGGGAGCCAGCCAGTGATCTCAGGTTGTAAAATAAAATCTCTAGACCAGTTGGACACTGGCCTCAGGCCATGGCAGTGATTAATGCCAGAGTTGTAAAAAAAGTGCTGTGGTGGGAATGGTTAGCCAGGTTGTAGAGTGTGTGTGTGTGTGTGTGTGTGTGTGCGTGCTATGTTTTTCTTAAAGTAGCTTAATCTGAAACACATAATTCTCAGTTGTTTTGGAATCTAAAAATAAAATTAAAGACTCATTTACTTTACTCTCTTTCTCTCTCTGTTTTTTTTAAAGAGACAGGCTCTTGCTCTGTTGCCCAGGCTGAAGTGCAGTGGCATGATCACAGCTCACTGTAACCTCAAACTCCTAGGCTCAAGCAATCCTCCAGCCTCAGCCTCCCGAGTAACTAGGATGACAGGTGTGTGCCACCAAGATGGGCTAATTTTTAAATTTTTTTTTTTTTTTGTAGAGAGAGGGTCTCATTATGTTGCCCAGTCTGGTCTCAAACACGTAGCCTCAAGCAGTCTTCCCCACTCCGCCTCCCAAAGTGCTGGGGTTACAGGCATGAACCACTACACCCAGCCTCTCTGTTAATTAAGTACTTAGCCAACTTTATAGAAGAAGCCTAAGTAACATTAAGCTCCAAACCGGTTATATCACTCCCAAGTCTCTGTTGATCTTTGTTAATATACATTACTACATTTTTACACAGATGTAATTAGTGTAGTAGACATATGATTCTGGGTTCTACTTTTGTCACTTAACCTTATTTCGTATGAACATCTTCATACTGCCTTGAAACAAATGTTTTGGGTTTTTTTCTAAGTTTTAGGGTATTCTGTTACATTGATCAGTCATAGCTTGCTTAATCATCCCCTTATTTCTGGGTATATGGGCTGTTTTCATGGTTTTGCTGTTATAAATGATGCTACTTCCAACATTTTTGCACAAATTCTTTCTTTTTTGCATGTAGATTATTTCTCAGGATGATGTTCCCTGAAGTGGCCTTATTTAGTCACTGTGTATAAGGAATAAAGAGTTACTTATCTCTAATTGTGCTCTGATAGAATCATTAGCAATGTAGAAATACATCTGCTTTTCCACATGACTGTATGTGCCAATTATTTACCTATTGTCTCCTAGCTCCACACCAACCCCATTCTACTCTGTTTCACAATGCTGGGGCTAGGAGCCTGCAAGCACATTTCCCAGGCTTTATTTCTAGCTGGCTTCCTGTTAGGTTCTGTCAGCAGAAGATGCCGGCAGAAAATTAGAAAGTAGAAGGAAGGGAGAAGCCATAGTTTTCTTTCTTTCTGCTTCTGGCAGTATTTCTAGAAGTGACTTCATTTCTGGATGTCCTCTCTCTGGCGTTCCCAGAATCCTATTTGGCATTCCCAGTGACACAATATGAAGTGCAGTCTTATGCTGTGGTAGCACTATCTCCTCCTTTTTATTCTTCCAGCTTCTTTCTTTCTATCCTTATTAATCTCAGGGTTACCTACCTTTCCCTTTTGACTTTTCAGTTCTCCCAGCAATATAGTTTCCTATATTAAATACCTTCCCTTTGAAATACCTAGCTTGGTTGCTAATTTCCTGACTAGATCCTGGTTTAGAAACTGGGTCTTCTAATTCTAAAATATATTTCAGTAGGTTAATGTGAATATAATGGCACGCAAAGTCCTATTTTGTATTTTAAAAATTGGTAGTGGAAATAGGCTATTTAATAAAAAAACTGTAAACATTTTATTAATAAATATAATTGATTTATAAATTTAAATCTAGTCTTAGAGGCTTTATTCAATTTTTGTTAGATTATTTTTCTGTTTTAATAAATATTGCAGTGGTTGAGTGGTGGCCCCTGAAACACAGGTCCATGTCTAAATACCTGGAACTTGTGAATGTTACCTTATTTGGAAAAAGGATCTCTGTGGAAGTAATTAAGTTAAGGATTTTAGGTCTAGCTCATCCTGAATTATCTGGATAGGGGACCAAAATCCAATGGCAGATGTTAGATTGGATAAGATAAAGGCAGAAGCTGGGCATGGTGGCCACATGCCTGAAGTCCCAGCTACTCAAGGATCACTTGAGCCCAGGAGTTCAAGACTGTGCTGTGTTGTAATCATGCCTGGGACTAGCCACTGCACTCCAGCTTGGGCAATATAGCAAGACCCCATCTCTTGAGAGAGAGAGAGGGAGAAATACCAAGAGACAGAAAGAGAGACAGAGAGAGAGAGATTTGAGACAGCCAGAAGAGAAGACACAGACAGTATGAAGATGAAGGCAGAAACTAGAGTTATGCAGCCATAAGACAAGAAATACCTGGAGCCTCTAAAAGCTGAAAGAGGCAAGGAAGGATTCACCCCGAAAGCCTCTGGAGAGAGGATGGAGCATTGCCAACACCTTGATTTTGGACTTCTGGACTCCAGAACTGTGAGGAAATAAATGTCTGCTGTTTTAAGCCACTCAGTTTGTGGCAATTTGTTGCAGCAGTCACATGAAATGAAGACAGACATTATACAATTTCAGTATTGTTAAAAACTATTTTTTCTTTATTGCATTTGTAGTATTCAAAGTGCTATACATTAAAGGGAGAAAAGATCACACAAGTATTGCCATTAAATAACTGGGTTTCAGATGCTTCTCTACTTGTAGCTGTCTCTTATTTAGTATTGTCCCTACCTTTTTTTAGGTGAGATTTATTACAAGTTGTTCTTGCTCTGTTCTGTTCCATTTCATTTTGCTGACAGCTCTAATAAACCTTATAATTAGGTCTCTATGTCATTCATATTCAGATAAAAAGAAAACCTTATTAGCTTCTTATTGAGCCAAGATTCTTAAAATTAATTTATCTTTGCCTATCTCTTTTTTTCTCTCAATCTTTCTTTTTAAATTTTCAGTCCATCAATTATTCTGTTTTCTTCTCATTCTTTTATATCAGTGATTTTCAACCTTTTGTTTTGTTTTGTTTTGAGACAGGGTCTCACTCTGTCATCCAGCCTGCAGTGCAGTGGCACAGTCACAGCTCACTGCAGCCTCAACCTCTTGGGCTCAAGTGATCCTCCCAACATAGCCTTCCGAGTAGCTAGGACTACAGTGTCACCATGTCTAGCTAATTTTTGTATTTTTAGGAGAGACAGAGTTTCACCATGTTGCCCAGAATGGTCTCAAACTCCTGGGCTCAAGTGATCTGCTACTTTGGTCCCCCAAAGTGTTGGGATTACAGGCGTGAGCCACTGTGTCTGGCTCCAACTTTCAAAGAAATTGTGGCTTAAAAAAAAAACCCATAAGTTGTTTTTTTTCAACCACCAAGAAGCCCCTTAATTAATTTCCCCCAAATAGTTCACAATTTGAAGAATTTTTGTCTGTAATCCATATTTGCCAGTTGTGGTGGATATTTGTTGGTTTGCTTCGACCTAATAGGGTATTCATTTGGGAACTTGCCTTTTCCTGCTGTATCTCACATGCTTCAAGGAAAACTAACTACCTCTTCCACCAATGACAGGGATAGGCCATGACTGACAGGCCAATCAGCATGATTCCCCCTCCTCACCACCAACCACTGTCATTGATTTCAACGTGGACATTGGAGCTCAAATGATACAATCAAGGTGAATTTCAGGACTCTTGCCTAGAATGTTGGGACAGAAATGTGTGTTTTCCCCTACTGGATGTAAATATGGAAGCGCATAGCCCAGTTGCAGTTCGCAGACATATTACATTCACAAGGGGAATTGGCATTAGGATGAAGGATGAAGCTAACGTTGTACATTGCTAAGCAGAGAGTGGAAACAAAATGAATCCTTGATGATCTTGAGCTGCTGGATCACCTGAATTTTGAAGCTTACTTTACCTGTGATCTTATCACTTAAGTGAGCCAATAACCTCTGTATTAGCTAAGCCCATTTACGCTGAGTTTTCTCTGATCGTTCCCACAACTGCCATATCATGCAATATTTAGTCGTTTTTATTAAGATATGTAAATTTGACCTTTTGAGCAATAATTGTAATACTTGTTGCCATTTATTATCTATAATATGCCGTTACATTGCAAAGTGGTTAAAATCATTATTATTGAAAGTATGTCAGTGGCTGAGGGAGGGAGAATGTCACAGAAGGAGACACAGAAGAAGCACATTACCACAAACAACTTTAAATTTAATAACGGGCACTTATTCTTAAAATATCCTTTAGCCACCCCACTGCAGGGATCTTCTTGTGGGAGAAAAAGTTCCTTCATACACATAGCCTGCTACCTTCTGCTGTCTTGCAGTTTCCTCTTACCACCTTTCCTCAGAAGCAAACACAGAGTCCTCTCCTTGTCACACTTTAGAGCAGTTTGGCCCTGGTCTCTGATGCTTGCCACTTAACTCATACTGAGGATTATACGGTCTCACCTTCTACTTAATAAATGTTTTCCCAGTAAAGACAGTTACCTTCTGGAGGGGATGTCTGGTGCCAATTATTAAGATAACCGTTTCACCTTGGGTGGCAAAGAGATTAAATCACTTTGCCAAGGACTCATAGCTAGGAAAGGAAGAACTGGGCTGTCAATGTAAGTGTATCTGTCTCTAAAGCAAAAAGTCTTCAGTTCCAGGAGCCAGAAACTTTAAAACAAACAAACAAAAAATAGGCCAGGTGCAGTGGCTGATGCCTGTAATCCCAACACTTTGGGAAGCCAAGGAAAGTTGATCACGAAGTCAGGAGTTCAAGACCAGCCTGGCCAACATGGTGAAACCCTGTCTCTACCAAAAAAATACAAAAATTAGCCAGGTGTGGTGACATGTGCCTGTAGTCCCAGTTATTTTGGAGGCTGAGGTGAGAGAGTTGGTCGAATCTGGGTGGTGGAGGTTGCAGTGAGTCAAGATCACACCACTGCACCCCAGCCTGGGCAACAGAGTGAGATCCTGTCTAAAAAATAAATAAATAAAGTATAATAATAAAGCACAAAGTCTTTATACTACACCATGGCAACTCTCAACAAAAGCATTAAAAAATGCTGTGCAACTTCTGAGTCTAGGCTAGAAAAGGCCATTCCGCCTTTACTGCAGCATTTGGGAACTCACTCTGGGAGCCTTCCAGCTGCCATATTAGAGATCTGGCTGTGCTGAGACTGCCATGTAAAAAAAAAAATCAAATGGAGACAGATAGATGCTTAAGGAGCCCCAGCTCCTCCAGCTCCCAGCTGTTTAAATCTTTCCAGCCCAGGCTCCAGATCCCACCCCAGCCATATTCTAACTGCAGCTTCATGAGGGATCTTGAGTGAGAGCTGCTTAGCAGAGCTCAGTCAAACCCTAGATTTGTAAGCAAAATAAATGATCATTATTGTATGAAGTCCCTGAATTTGGGGTGGTTCATTACACAGCAACAGATAACTGGGGAAAAATGCACAATGTATAATCATTCAGTCATGCGACATGTTGCTTGTCCTCATGGAGCTCACATTCTAGGGAAAAAGCTGTCCAACTCCTGGTGATTCTCTTATAAGCCACTCTGCCATTTGGTTGTCAGCATTATTTGTTATACAGACCATTCTTCTCAAGGGCCTCTGGATGTTGTATTTTAATCAACATTGGAGGCAATCTTACTTTTGATATATTTGCCATACTAAGTGATGATACACATGGGTTTTTTTCAAGTCAAATATTTCTATTATTATTTTGGTTTTCAGCTTCTTGAGTATTTTCTTTTGCCATTTGACTTTTTAAAACTTTAAACTTTTAAGATTATTATCAATACACATGCAGTTGTAAGAAATAATATGGAGATCACCGTACCTTTGATCCAGTTTATCTCAAATGGTAACATCTTGCAAGAGTATTATGGTATACTATTACAAGGACATTGACAGTCATACAGTCAAGAAACAGAACATTTCCATCACTACACAGACCCTTCCTGTTGCCCTTTTACAGCTACACCTCCCTCCTTCTCCAGCACAGAATCCCTGACCCCTGGCAACCATAATCTGTCTGCCACTTCTATTTATCATTTCAAGAAGGTTGTTTAGGCCAGGTGTGGTGGCTCATGTGTGTAATCCTAGAGTTTTCAGAGACTGAAATGGGTGGATCGCTTGGGCCTGGGAAGTGGAGCTTCCAGTGAGCCAGGATGGCTCCAGCCTAGGCAAGATAGGCAAGAGAGCTAGACCTCGTCTTAAAAAGAAAGAAGAAGAAGAAGAAAAGAAGAAGAAGAAGAAGAAGAAGAAGAAGAAGAAGAAGAAGAAGAAGAAGAAGGAGAAGGAGAAGGAGAAGGAGAAGGAGAAGGAGAAGGAGAAGGAGAAGGAGAAGGAGAAGGAGAAGGAGAAGGAGAAGGAGAAGGAGAAGGAGAAGGAGAAGGAGGAGAAGGAGAGGA